>JAOPHQ010001215.1:5000-86226 GCA_030340625.1 Merluccius polli
CAATCACATGGACACGTAATTGAAGTAATTGTGGGTAAATTCCCAGCAATGCCTCTGAAACCAGCCTTTGTGAATGCCCGTATTAATGGCAGTGTGTGTGTCGTACATAATAATTGGGTTAATTATCTCTTTTTCATAACAGACAGATCTCACGCACACTGGGACACACACTGGGAACATGGCAAATGTGAACCTTAACCACGCATAGTTAAAGCCACAAAACAGCTAAACGACATGAGAGTGTGAATTCAAGGCCATGAGTGTGAATTCAAGGCCAGCTATGTTTATCATCTTGAGCTTAACGTCGGGTCAAGTCGACATTTTAACGCGTTATAACCAGTGTTGGGTAGTAACGCGTTAGTAACGCGTTGTTTTTTAAAATTCAGTAACTCCGTTCCCGTTACCAAACGCTGCGTTACTCCGTTCCTTTTGGTGAGGTTTTACAACGGCACACAGTTCCCGATCAATAAAGTTTAAGTCCGGTTTTAGGCCGGACTGTCCGGTTTTTCAATGCCCTGTCCGGCGTCCGGCGCGTATTTGTCCTCCTTTTTGAGACAACCCCGCCGGTCACAGGTCCGCCCGCCGATCGGTCCGTGGTGTGAAGGCCGCAGTATGCTCGCCGTTCCCAAGCTGTCGCGCGACATTGTGACGTCAAAATGACGTAGATCTCGCCGCCGCGACAGGATTTTGGCCCGTTCGCGCCGTGTCGCGCACCTCTCTTCCCCCCCCCCCCGTACCTTTGGTGCAATACGTTGGTGTTTGTGTTAAGGTTTGTGTTGGTGCACAACGGATCATATTGCTTGGATGATTAGATTCAGTGATGTGGATGCAAATTAATTGAAACGGTTGTTTTAATCAGCAGTTTGTATTATTCAGCATCAGTACAGAACTGAAATGACGGTGAGAGGGGAACTCAATCAATCAACTTTTATTTAAGAACGTTGTACAGTAACTAAAAAGTTACTTTCTCAGTAACGCATTACTTTTTGGTTTAAGTAACTGAGTTACTAACTGAGTTACTTTTTTACAAAGTAACTAGTAACTGTAACTAGTTACTATTTTTCAGTAACTGTTTGTATTAGGTTACTGTTTGTAACCTAACACAACATAAATGAACATAACCCATTAAATCGTTGTTTTGTTTTACTGATTTTCAAACGACACACAGTGTTGATTGATGATGTGGTCATTGATTATGAAGTACGTTGCTTGTGATGCTTCGTTGTTAGCAGTTTAAACCCGTAATATCTGGTGACGTATCGCCAAAAGTGTTGGTTCATTGCAGAATACATTTATTCTGCAATGAACCAGAGGAGAATCAGATGAAGATATATCCTCTACAACAAATCTAAATCATGAATACATAAATTACAATATGTATATACTTATCCTAAATAAATAGGCCTATGTATGATTATTAAAATATTGAATACAAACGTGAAAATCAGTTTTTATGTAGCCTATAGGAAAGCGTTTTAGCACAGCAGTCCTGTGTATGTATGGCTGTCCACTCACCCTCTGCACCGGTAGAAGCAGCGTTGTCCTCGGTGAAGTAAACGACCACCAGGCCCACGCAGGCCCCGGTCATGATCACAAACAGCAGCATCAGACTCTTCTCCAGGGTGGTCAGGCCCTTCTTGGCCATGTTTTGTTCTCCCCCAAGCGGGACAGAGAGCGCTAAACTAAAATGCGGCCGGCGAGCCCAGCGCTTCACGCCCTTATACAGCACTGGGATGTGCTGCCGGTGTACGGCCGCTTCTGAACTTTGAAGTAAGAAGCGCACCTTGAACTTCAGCTTGAAATTATAATGCAGAAAACAAACCTGTCACGTCAGGGGTGTGAGTGAGTGGGAAGTACTGCACATAGTTGTTGAATATTATTATGACTATTGATTGACGATTATGGATGCTTTTGTTTGCATGTCCATAACATGTATTGTCAAAGTAAAATCGCTACACATTTGATTTCTTTTTTTCTTTACATTGTTGTATTTTATTGGAATATGCAGCCTAATAGGCATTTTCACCTGCCAAAAGTTGATTGAAGAACAAACGTTAAACTTTCGAAGACACGTGCCTTTGCTATAATTACATTATAATACAGTTGTGTGTATCTGCATATTATGGCCGTTTAATCCAGAGAAAAGCAGACGTTGTTGCGCTACCGCTCAACGGGCTGCTGTGCGCGCTCCCGCGGCCACAAATCAGATTCTGGCAGACAATCACTTTTTGGGACGACACCGGTACCTGACACACGTTAGGACCGGTGTCGTGTAATTATAGCAAAGGCACGTGTCTTCGAAAGTTTAACGTTTGTTCTTCAATCAATTTTTGGCAGGTGAAAATGCCTATTTTGTGTTAATGGTCCTTTAAAATAATTCCAAGGTGTCCTGTGAGCTCCAGTGCTTATATTATGAAGCTTATGAATGAGATCAAGTCATATTTAGGTAGAAATCACCTTTGAGTAACTGTATTTGGCCTTCAATCAATTTCTGGCAGACAATCACTTTTTGGCACGACACCTACCGAAAACAGACAACCAGCAATGTATGACCTAGCCCAAATTCAAAACTATAACTCGGACACGTCGATGCTTAGTAGTGACCAACATGTGGACCTTCATGTAGGCCTATGTGACTTTATTCCCAAGTTTAAAAATGACGAGTAAAAGACGAGAATTTTTTGTCAAGAACCGGGACACTAAACACCCGATTGATTGAGTTGTTTTAACGCCAGTGAAACACGAGTCACTGGAACAGTTTAAGATTTACATTGTGTTTTCTAGGTGAAAGGGTGACGTTTTTTAGGCTCCACTGTGTCCCAGAAATGTACCTTTTGTTGAAGCTACCTTAGGCTACAGCGGGGCCGATGTCACATGCTTTGCAAGGGCTCAATGAAAGTCTATGAGACAAAGTGAAAATATGCAAAAATATGCAAATATGTTTTCCCCATCCCTATAAAATGTTTTAAATACAAGCTGAACATTTAAACAACTGAATGGAGTCTCTCTGTGAAAGACTAAGGGAGGATAAAAGTGCCAACATATGGGAATGAGCCTTTGCGCTCATTAGCTGAAGCTCTCTCTCTTTAGATGAAACCTGGAGTGAACAAAAGGTGTGTTTTTGAGGTTATCAGCAGTTTCCATTATCTTTGTACTGATAGCTCGAATGGATATTGCCAGCATACCATAAACGCATCTAAGGTCATCGATAAGCCTTGTAGTAGTCAAAGTGCAACATACAGTGACCAGCCCATCTACCTTATTGCCATTGCTATCTATAATATACATTATAGAATGTCGCTTGTAGATGGAAAGAAAAATATGATAGATATTATACACTACACAAGTACAATGTGCTACCATATTTGTTGCAGGTACAAGGTTGGGCAAATGTTAGGTTCGATTTTTTCCAACACAGCCCCAATAATCAATTAACTATACATTTCCTATGATGCAGTACTAATATAGCCATTATCTTTATATTCAATTCCTCGTGAAGTACAGAGGGAAACGTTCATCTTGGTGGAGGTCAAGGGTAATGAGAATCACAAGGGGCTCTCCCATTGGCTGAAGGTGCATATGGCGGCGCCACAGTGAAGCATCATGGGATTTTATGAGGAGCCGCTCTGGGATTCAGATGTCCTTCTAACAGCAGCTAATCCACACATCTGACACCTTTAATACCTAATATATCTCTCAAGATAAGCACTTCCTTGGCCTCTGTACCCTCCATTTTCCTCCCTGAGAGAAAAAAAAGACATTGGGCCTCATTCACAAACCGTTCTTAAGAACAAATTTGTTCTTAAGTCCTACTTACGAAGATTTTACGAAGATTGTGGCATTCATGCATTTTTTTCTTATCCAGGATTTTTCTTAGGTAAGAACAAATCCTACGAACACTCAGTAGTACTCTTAAGCACATTTCAGTGCCGACATGTTGGCATGGTTGTGTTGTCTTCTTTTGTTAAGTTCAATAAAATTACAGTGAAATTTCTGTCATATTTATGTATTTATTTATTCATTTCATTTTTTTTTCATTTTTCATTTTAATTAATCATTTCATTAATCATTTTAACATGAATCAAGTACATTGGAAACCATGCCGTCAATTAGTAATCCCACCCTATTTATAGGTGGCATTTCTCCATCCACAGCCTACAAAACAATGGCATATATATTGCTGCTACAGGAGATTGGGGATCTGCCCTACGGAGGGAACAAATCTTTCAGGACCACGTAGATCTTTTTTCAGAGGCCCTGCACATGGCCCTGCAGTCCCTTTTATGGGCGGTTACCTATGCTAATCCTATGTTAATTAGACTCACCTGGCACGCGCGCTCAGTTTACGAGGAGATGGCGTTCATCAATCTAAGAACACAGCTGCGAACAATTCAGCGGCTTAAGAACACGTTGATGAATCTGACGTAGGGTCTTCTTAGAAATCTTCTTAAGAAGGACTTAAGAAAGAATCTAAGAAGATTCTTAAGAAGATATTGGTGAATGAGGCCCAATCTCTATATCTTACAAACCTAGATCTAGGCATCCACAACACATGTCTGCATGTGTGAGTTGGCGTGCATGTGTGTGTGCGTGCATGTTTCAGTGTGTGTTTGTCTGCATGCAGCCACACTGGGTTTGTTTAGTAGTTCAGAGATGGATGGGCCACCTGGAAGCCAACACAGCAGCTTCTAATGAAGACACCAAGGTGACCTCTGGGTGTGCATGTGAATGTGCACCACGTTGTGTACAAGCCCGGATTCTCCTGTACTATACATTTCTCTCCCGCTGCCCTCCCAATTAAATATCTTCCTGTGAATCTCTCATATTTTTAACCTTTCTTATGAAAGGTTTATAAGAACATTAACCGTTTAATAACCACCTAATTGTACTTCCTTAATTTAGGAACTATACTTCACCCAATCCTTGTTGCACTGATATACTGTATATTTTAAAGCAAGTGGTGATTTTAGTATTCACTGTGTCCCTTTGTCTAAATGTAAGGGGTGTGTGGACAGTGGTAGGGGTGGTGGGACAGTCCTGTCCCCTTGTCTAAATGTAAGGGGTGTGTGGACAGTGGTAGGGGTGGTGGGACAGTCCTGTCCCCTTGTCTAAATGTAAGGGGTGTGTGGACAGTGGTAGGGGTGGTGGGACAGTCCTGTCCCCTTGTCTAAATGTAAGGGGTGTGTGGACAGTGGTAGGGGTGGTGGGACAGTCCTGTCCCCTTGTCTAAATGTAAGGGGTGTGTGGACAGTGGTAGGGGTGGTGGTATGAAGCTGAATATCACAGAGAACTGCTTCAATACGGACGCACTACGATGATCAAATAATACAGGAGACAACATGGGACTGTACTGTAGTGTAGCACAGCATATAGTGTAGCGTAGCATACTGTAGTGTAGCGTATCATACTGTAGCACAGCATATAGTGTAGCGTAGCATACTGTAGTGTAGCGTAGCATACTGTAGTGTAGCGTAGCATACTGTAGTGTAGCATAGCATACTGTAGTGTAGCGTATCATACTGTAGTGTAGCGTATGGCGGATGCAGTGTGGATTCTATAAAAAATGATGGGGGGAAGGTGATAATAAAAACGCCTCAGAGATACAAACACACACACACACACACACACATACACACATACACACACACGTGCACGCACACACATACACACACACACACACACACACAGCCTAACACAGACATATGTAGGCCATGGATCCCACAGGGAGTTGGGTGGCCAACAAGAGGAAGAGCCGCGTTTCCCGACCGCCTAGCTCGCACAATGTAAGGATGAATATGGCGCTCGGACAGCTGGATCCGGAGACTGGCATTTGCGATCCATGTCTGTCATCCTCAGCAGCCAATCCCCCCACTGTGACCCCTAATCACGCTACAGTCACGCTAGCGCACGTATGAGCAGACGAAGGTTCGGGAATGCAAGACAAAAAAAAAAAGTCAAAACTGAACTTAACTGCACAGAGAATATATATGAAAATTGATGAATTTTAAAGATAAAAATAAGCCCAGCAGCTAATTAATTATGAGTCGAGAGATTTCATCGCTAGGCTATGTCAGCATAAAGCTTAATTTCCATAATTATTGCTCACAGCAGACTGTCAATGTGATCTCTAAATAGTATTTGACAGTTGCTCCAGAATGATCCAGGCGGAGGAGTGCACATCTAAAGATGGGTTTTTGCTAATTGTGATGGGATCCCCGAAGTTCCTCATATAAAGCGTTATGGTGCTCAATAAGCCAACGTAGCAAATGTAACTAATTAGCTAATTAGTTACATTTGAACTTATAATTGCTGGTACAGAAAGCACACAATGTATGCTTAGCAAATATAAAAGGAGAACCAAAGCCCACACTGACTCCCTCAGGTTAAACACATGCTATGTTACCCGGTCACCTGCTGATTTCTCGTTGATGCGACACACCTGTCCTCTGCTTATTGAAGCTGAATTGAAGGGCCGTTTACAGGGAAGCTGGCAGCCCTGCAGACCCAGAATGAAAAATACCTGAAAGCATTTTATTTTTTAAAGGTGGGGTCATGGGGGGTTAACATTTTCTAAGGCGGGTGAAAGCGGGCGGTCTGTTTCACTTAGTAATAGCCTAAGTTAATACTTGAGTGTGCTCTAAAACATTAATACTGGACTAAGATGAACTGTCTTACAGTTGATGAATATGGCCTCTGGGGTTAAACACTTTTAGCCACTTAGAAATGTATGACCCTCTTTAAATCAATATTGCTCATTTGCTCCTGATGCCATTTTACAGTGAAGAGCTCTCTCTCTTTCACTCAAGTGCGCTGCTATCGCATGTAGCTGCATCCTATTCACTGTTTAAATATTGATTAACAAATTAAATGTCATAGGCCTACGGGAAAAAATGAAACCGTGCATTATCTCTGTGACTAACCAAAAAATGATCTCAAACATAATAAAATCACATCTTTTTTTCTCACCATTAACACAGTGGGCCAATGCTGTCCTATCCCAACCGTTCTTCTCTTTTATTACGGTTGCAGTCGGGGAATCTGTTACGTACTGCGCCACTGCACCCCCCCACCCCACCCACCCAGAAGCAAATGCGTAAACTATTTATGTATTTATTCTCCTCCATTATTTTTCAAAACACCGGTCTTAAATATCTCCATGAAAGGATGGCTGAATATTACTTAGTATTCTGGGATGGGACCAAGGAACCACCCGCCTCCATACGGATTTCAACTGAAGGTCACGATGTGTGGATGCATCTGCATTGTAATGGCCGACAAAAAATAATCTTCTAAATGTCACGGACTACTTCAATTAGGAGGGTCGGGGAATGGCTAGGCTATGCGTCGAAGGCTAGCTGCGTGTGATACAACAGCCACAGACAGCAGAGGCACCACAGGCAGATGTACAGTAGCCCTATACACAGCACTGCAGTGTTTTGCAACCTGGGGGTCGGGAACCCACTTGCCCCACTTCCATTTTTCGATTAAAAACAGACAACAATAATTATGCAAGGTTTGAAAGGTCTCATAAAAGGTCCTGTGTATACACAAACAGACTGTAGCCAAGAGCCAACTATGACTAACAACTTGGCATGATACGAATACGCTCATTGAGGGGCAGATGTTGGTTGGGTTAAAATGATGTGGAAGCAGATGGGGTCACGTAGGTTAATGTAAATGTTCAGACCTGAAGGTGGGCTCAAGGGCTAAAAACTGTAACATTGGGTGGTAGTTGGTCACAAAACCTTTTAAAGTGTTCCCGACCGCATGTGGATTCAATCTAATCCTTTCAAAGATATCTTAAATATTAAATAACGTCTTCTCATTAAAGTCCGGATGAAGAAGTATAAGGTGGGAGACAGGAGCAGCCCTAACTGGAGGAAGAGGAGGTGTAGCCTATAAATAGAGAGAACAGGAGCATTGGGGGGAAGGTGGGATGAAGGAGAAGTAATTGTTCGGTCTTTGTGTGTAAGAATTAAGTGGGTGGAGGTGTGCCAGGGGAAAATGCAATTGTAAAAAGCAAATGTTACCCACTCACTCAATACATTATCACATGGCCAGTGACATAGACCAAGAAAACTGTAAAGGCTCTCCACACTCACTCAAGACAATTGGCACACCAAAAATAAAAACATATGAATTACAGCCTGTAGAAGGGCCCCTATTTCACCACGGCTTGTAATAGCTAAACACACTCACAGTAAAGAGATAGCATCCTATCTAACTTTCCTACATAGAACTTTCTAGTTTCTCTAATTACAAACTGCGTGCTGACTACAGGGCTTTAATTGACACTAGGCTAGCTGTCGCCATCGAGACCGCTAGATATATTTACTTTACAGAGTTTAAGCCATCGGAGAGGTCTCTGCAAAGGCTGCCGAATCCCCATAGAGGCTCCCTTTATACACAATTATTATTAAATACAGTGCCATGCCCCTCATAATCCTCAGAGGCAGCAGTAGCACTCATGTGACGCTAAAACAAAGAGTCACTGGTCAACTGAAATCATAGTTTAAAATGATGATGGATGCTGAATGCGGTGATCGAGGTGATATTTGGTAAACATCTGTAGTTTCAATTTAATATATAGGCCTATATAGTTTTTAATACAAACTAAAGAGATAAAATGATGAAAGGTAATTTTGCAAATGTTGGTAGCACTATTGTCTTATTTTTAATGTATATTACATGAGCTCTGAAATTAAAAATAAAATAGTATTAACAATGGTTAATGATTTCATGAATCAATTAATTAACTAGTTAATTTGTTCGTCGTACTGCATTGATGACACCATACCATAAAGCATGGACATCCATCTGCATCTGTTTTGGACATAATTGAAGATACAAAATGTAAAGCACACAACACAAAGAGAAAGTTACAAATGAAACCCATGTTGAATTAAGCATTAAATATGGTGCTTTCAACAACCAATATAAGGATGCTGGGATATAGATCATCCTGGACTTGTCATTATAAAGGCAAACTGTCTTAAAGATGAATAATAATAAATAACTTTCCAACTATCTGAAACACCCCAGTGCAAGAAACTCACTAAAACCATCCAGCTATCAAGTGCGCATTTACTGTAAACAAAAGTGCTGGAGTCAGTGAAAAATCTCAAATTCACAAACACACACACGCCTGCAACAGCGCACACAGAAGCTCTTGTATGGTCACTTGGCAACTGTGAAACCAGTGTTTTAATTATCAGTCTGTTGACTGAAAACATATTTCCTCTATCCAAAAGCCCTCTGTGACAATTGCATTAATTGGAAGCACCCAGTATAAAGCGGATATAAATATATTGGACTCCAGCAGACTAGGGAAATGTTAAACTGTTGTGACGCTTTAAACACCATCCACCCTGACGTCCCCCAGCGCACCAATCAAACACCTGTAGCTGAGACCATGTTGTTGTGTTTGCTGTTGTTTTTTAATACAAACCCAAGAAAAAAGCAGCATGAAGGTGACGCTTACACTGTAATAACACAGTCTCTTTTTGTATGACAGAAATTGGTGCAAAAAATACAAAAATCAGAACAGTCAGAACAAGTGAGAAATGTGATGTGTGTGTGTGTATATAGGACGCAGTGATAAACACACTATGTGTATGCACAAAATTCAATGAGACTTGATGTTTAATTGCTGGAACAGTGACAACAACATGTGTGTAACCCCATGACAGTTGTCATGAAATATCTCAGTATGGACTTCATTGTGTGGCAGTTTACACAGTGACCATTGCAGCTAAAATACATGCATTACAATAATTATTGCCTTTGACATTTTAAACACTATGTAAACTCTTATCTCTTGTTTCTTAAATATCATCTACTTCTATAAAAGTCATATTTATAGTGATATCATATTCCTACGTTTTATCCTCTTAAATGGAGCACTCAGCAGGAAATTTGACCTCAAAAAAATTATTCATATGCATATTATATTTTTAGTCACTCTGGTAAGACGGAGATTCAAATCATTTGCAGGGACAGGAAACAGGAACAGGAAAAAAGTACTACCTAGCTACTTCTCTGGACAGATAACATGGCCACCGCCGCGTTTACCCCGAAAGCTGCGCTAGTTAGACAAGCTAATACGTTTCAGTAGTAAAAAAACGTTGTTTTGTTTTATTTAAATGCATGGTGGAGGAAAAAAAAATCTGCTCGGTGCTCCATTCACAATAAATATTATCACAAACAGTCTTAGTATACTATAACATTCCAGTATGTGTACAAGGGAAACTATCCCTTTACTATTTTAACTCGACATGAATCACCACAAGAGGACATTTTCCCCTTTGAAAACAAACAAAGGGGGTCCCCTCCCCTCCCCCCACCAGCTCTACTCCAGCACCGAGGCCGGGGACGGCCTCGAACAGCAGTGTGGCCGCCTGACGTTTCGCAGCATGGACCTGAAGATGTTTTGCCGCCTCCTCTGCTTCTTCCTCTCGCGGCGCGGCGAGTCGGCGGGTGGCGGCGACGATGGATTTCCTCTGAGACGTCTTGGTGAACAGTTTGCGCTCCTGCTCCTTGATCTTGCACTGCAGGTGGCTCTGGATGGCGAAGCCCAGGGACTCGGGGTCCACGCCGGCGCCGTACACCTCCCAGGTCATGCCTTGCTCGTCCCACACTACCTCGTGTACGCCTTTCCCTTTCTGCTTCTCGTCGTCGTCATCCCCCTCTTCCTCCTCTTCCTTCTTCTTTCTCTCCTGCTCCAGACTCTTTGATTTGCCGACACGGACCTCCTTCGCAGAAGCTTTGCCGCCGGGCTTGGGCTGGTCTTTGGGGCATTCGGCGCCGGCTTTAGATACCTTTGATTTGGAGTTGCTGTTTGCCGGTATCGACGCGGCCTGGCCGGGCTTT
Source organism: Merluccius polli (assembly GCA_030340625.1). Classification (NCBI taxonomy): domain Eukaryota; kingdom Metazoa; phylum Chordata; class Actinopteri; order Gadiformes; family Merlucciidae; genus Merluccius; species Merluccius polli. The sequence continues at coordinate 15,870 of JAOPHQ010001215.1, forward strand.
GTGGTGTTGGCGGATTGCGGCTGAGCGGCGGTCGGATTATCATCGGCTTGTTTGGGCTTATTAGCACTCGCGGGCCCTTGGGACGGCGGTACGTGAGAAGAGGAAGCCTTCGTCGTGGGTGTCTCGGCGGCAGACATCACTGGTGGATCAGATAGTGTCGGCTTGGACGGTTTCGCACTCTGTGAGCTGACTGTAGGGTGGGCCACAGCGGCCATTTTGCCCTCCCTTTGAGTGCTGTGTTCGATGTTGATTTGATAAACGGGTTTCAGGGGCGGGGCGGCCGTCTGCACATGGCTCGCTGCCGGGTTATCCTGCTTCGGTTTGGTCACCACTCGGTCACCCTCTGTGTGGGTGGCCGCCTTTGCATTTCGGTCGCCGCACGTCCCCCGCCTCTACGACAAGTCCCTCGGTGCTGGCGTCAACGGTACACGCTATTGAGTCAATGTAGATCTGCGAAGGGCCCGTTTGGTGGTGGAGGAGGCCCGGACCCGATCCGCCGCCACCCTCTGCCTTGTAAAGCACAGCCAGGCTCTGGGCCTCGTCCTGGGGCAGAGGAACTCCGCCGCTAGGTCTGTGGACCGCGCCGAGAGGCAACAGGCTGGGGCTGGTGGATACCGCTCTGCTACACGTGTAAGCCACCGCCTGCACCTCCACGTCCTGACACTGCTTGGTCGGGGTGGAGGACCCGGAGGTCATGGTGGAGGCCTCGCTGTAGCGCTTGGGGTGGAGCGTGGACGGTCCCGGGACGGCCGTCGCGCCGGTCGTACCGACCTTCTCGGCGACTTGCCCGCATGCCGGCTTGTCCTCCAGCGCCTGAGGCGCTGCGCAGGACCCCCGCTGGGACAGCGTTGGCTGGGACGGCGTTGGCTGGGACGGCGTTGGCTGGTGTTTATCTGAGGCGATCCGAGTGTTATACGCTGGTGGCGGACCTCTTTCTGCGTGTGTTAGGTTTGAATTCAGATCCGTTGCCCCTGCACTCTGCCCCTGACTAGCAGTTGGGGGTTTGGTGGTGCGTGGCACTACTGTGGTTTCTACCATCGCCGGTGGAGGTGGAACCACCGCTTGAGTTTTTTGTGCTGCTGTTTGGACAGGGACCAGGGTTATTGTCTCTGTCTTTGACACCGGTGTCAGACATTGTTTTTGACTGGGGCTTTTGTCTACTACGCTACTGGAAACTACTACTAGACTATTTATATTAGCCGGCACTTTAGACTCCAGCACCGTGGAAGCAGGGCCAGGGCATGCTGCAGTTGATAAAACACCTCTTTGGCTCTCCGGCCGGGGAGTCAACACTTCAGATCCAGTGCGTTCGGATTCAAAGCCCATCCCCAACCTTTGATTATTGCAAGGGGCATAATTACCGGCGTTCCCTGAAGGTGATTCTTTAACTGTGGATGTTTCACCGCCCTGCAGCGGTGGTTCAGAGGACCTCTCTACCGGCGCGATGGGCCCTCTCGCTCGGCAGTCATTTGTCAGCGTGTCAACCTTTGATGCTGCAACATCAGACGTCACGCCGGCCTTAGATATACCCTGCTCCTCCTTCTTCTCTGGGCTTTGCATTCTCAGTGTAGCATTATGATCGTCCCTCAGGCCTTCTGCTGGCGTACTTACACCTCTTCCTGTCAGAGAGGAGCCCGCAGTCGTCTGGTGGTGGGTTTTATCACCTATAAGTGGAAATATTTCCTGGTTTCCGTCCGGTGCGGGTGCATCCGAACCCACGATTCCCACCGGGGCGCCCTCTTTGGAAGACAGTTGGCTGTTGGGGGTGTTCTTAGTAGGAGCGGCGTGTAGTATATCATCTGTGTGGTCTGGAGATGGGATGGAAGTGGTGGTGGTGGTGGTGGTGGTGGTGGTGGTGGAGGCGGTGGTGGTGGTGGTGGTGGAGGCGGGGCAGACCTGGGACTGGTTCAGGTTGGGTTCCGTGGTCTGTTTGGCATCGGGCTCCTTGTTTCCCAGCGGGTCCACCTCGGCCAGCTGAGCCACCATCTGAACCGTCACAGTCCTCTTTGGGTTCGTTCCCATCGCTGGATTCAGTGAGCTAGTGTCTCGTAATCCAAAACTGCGATCAGTAGCGATATCCAGTCACAGGCCGTTCAAGCAATTCCCTAAAGCAGGAAAATGAAATATTAAAATTGGTTTCGGCAGGTGTGTTACTAAATCTGGATATAGTTATACATTTATCAATGTGTGACTGCTGTTCTGATTCTGAACAGAGCCAACCAATGCACTTTTAAAAAGGCCTGGATGTTTTGAGCAAAGATTGCTCTCCACACACACACACACAAACACACACATGTGCACACACACACACAGATAGATATCTATCTATAGATATAGAAATAGACAGCGCGAGAGAGATACACTTATAATTAGTTTATGTATTAATGCCTTGATTGAAATGTGAGGCAAATTACATTCTATGAAACGAGCCTACTGTGTTCCTTCCTCTCCCAGGCCGGATCATGGGACAGACCCTGAATCCTGCTAGGCCACAACGCCTCATGAATTCCTCCTCAGACCCTTCGGAGCCTCTAATGAGCTGAACGCCAGAGGAGCTGAAGGTTGCCGTTCATTGGGGAATATTTACAGCAAGTGGCTGTTAAATGTTACAAAGATGGATTCTGGTGTCATGGGGGCTTCAGACGCTGGTGCAGAGGGGTTGGAGTGGACCCCCTTGATGAAAAGCCAAAATGAAGCTCTTCCATAGCTCATGAATTCCTTTATCACGTTATGGAAAAAAGCTGACTTTCTCACTGCCGTTTCTAATATACACATTTGATCTAAGATAAGCCTTTATTAACCGCCGGAGGAAAATTCAGGTTTCATAGCAGCAACAGCAATGAGAATGAAACACAGGAGAGGGACAGGTAGTAAGTACAGTAGAGTACAGAACCAAACCAAGATAATAAGAATACAAATAAAACATACTAAACTAAAAGACTGAGCAGCTGGCCCTAGATATCTTCACTGGATATTTAAAAGAGTGAATGAGTGAACACATGTACAATAAATATATAAATATGTGCATATCAGATTTATCTGCAGGACCTAATCTATCTCTGGCTATACCCTGTGTCTATGAAGCTATAGGAGCATTATGATGATGGTGAGACCCGAGGGCCTGGGAGTGCTGGGGGCCAGAGGTATCATTTTACATAGAGGGCCCCTAAATGGGACATCTGCTACAGAGGTGTCACCCAAATGCATATATTCTCAAGGAACTTGAATCTGAATCTACACGTCTGTAGAATCTGAATCTTGAATTAAACACGTGTTTAATTCATTATTTTCCAGAACAATTCACAGCCCCAACATCCAAACTGAAATAATAAGAAAAAACCTGAAAAAAGGTGGACCTATTAACCAATTGGCAAATTGACAATTTTTTTACTTGTCATACTAGTATAACTAGTCTGCTACTACTGTAATTACTAAATCTACTACTACTAGGCTACTACTACTTCTACTATTTCTACTACTATACTTTACTCCCACTAATAACAATAATAATAATAGTAGGCTAATGTTTCAGTGCTCTTGCTGAATCTATAATCTCTACTCATCTATAATCAATACTATAGGGTTAAAAGAAGTACAGCTCTTACAAGTAGTATTATCCTTGTACATCTCAAAAATCAGAAATAAAAAAAAGGAACCAGGATATCATTCATTTAACAGAAGATTAATTGAATTGGGCACCTAATGAGCGTCCCACATATGGACTTAAGGCTGCCTTTGTCAGAGAACGTATTGATTGATTGATTTTTTATTCATTTAAAAATGATAAAATGATACGTTCAATTTGGACACACGCACGCGCGCACACACACACACACCAGGGCGCGGAGTGTAGAAATAGACATAGGAGAAAAAAAACGGATCATGAAACTGCGTTTTTTAACGAGCCTTTCTCCCAACTGGTGAAACCAGGGCCAGGTGATGAAGGGCCATTAAAACGCACGACGACGCACGCCGCACGCGGCAGCGGCGGCGGCAGCGGCGGTGATTCCCCGCTATTATCCGCAGTGCCAGCCGCCCCAGCCGCGCTGTGCCAGCGGCGGGGATTTGACCTTGCGGATGCAGCCCTGCTCTCATCCCGCGGCGGCACCAACCCCAAAACTACAACGGAGAAAAGACAACATGTGAAAACGTGGCTTACCGTCAGATACCATGTGCTGGGACGGGAGGTCTGTCTTGTCTCGTCTGTGGCGGGGGTCTGCGTCCTCCTGGCAAGTAGACCCCGGGAACCGGCACGGAGAAAAAGCCCGCCTCGCCTCGTCTGGCGGCCGCGGCCACGCCTCCGCGTCAGACCCGGCGGGGACGCGGCTCCCGCAGAACGACGAGGGGAGAGACCTGCTGGTCGGGATGCACGCGAGAAGCGCGCGCGCACACGGATGGCGACGCGGACGAGTCGGGGGGGGACCACCGATGTGTGTGTGTGTGTGTGTGTGTGGTTGGTGTTGTCCTAAGTGAGGTCCGTGAACGACACTGGTGGTGCTGGTGCTGGTGCTCCTCCTCCCCCCCCCCCCCTGGTGCTGCTGGTGCTGGTGGTCCTCTCCCCCCCGGGTGCTGGTGGTGCTCCCCCCCCTGGTGGTGCTGATGATGGTGGTCCTCTCCCCCCCTCCCTGGTGCTGCTGGTGCCCCCCCCCCCTGGTGCTGGTGCTGCTGGTGGTGGTGCTCCCCCCCCTCCCTGGTGCTGCTGGTGCTGCTCCCCCCCCCCCCCCCCCCCCTGGTGCTGGTGGTCCACTGACAACATCTCACCCCTGGCGCCGTAATTGAGCAGCAGCCCCCCTGTAGGGGTTTTGCGCACAGTGTCCAAGGGGTGGACTCCTGTGTGTGTGTGTGTGTGTGTGGGGGGGGGGTGAATTATGCAGGTGAAGAAACGTGGGGAAGGTGGTGGGCAGGTGGGAGACAATGGGGCTGAAGTGTGCAGATATAGATATAGTGTCTATTATGTGTCATCCATTACAGCCCGTTTGACCCTACCTTGTACACACACACACACACACACACACACACACACACACACACACACACACACACACACACACACACACACACACACACACACACACACACCGTTACACTCATCAACTTGGCTCTTGACAACATTTGGGCTTCAGCAACAGGAAGCCAGGTTTCGGCCGCAACAGGAAGTCAACTTCAACAGACTCACCCTCATCAGACTCTGAAACATCTTCAGGAGGGTGACTGTGTGTGTGTGTTCCTCTTCTGTACAGCTGTGTGTGTGTGTGTGTTTCTCCTCTGTGTGTGTGTGTGTTCCTCTTCCTCATAGCTGTGTGTGTGTGTGTGTTTGTGTGTGTGTGTGTGTGTGTTCTCCTCGTGTGTTTTCCTCTTACATGAACATTTCATCATCTGACTTTATCACAGCACTAATAGCACAGCTTGAATTTAGACGATATCTTCCCTTGTTGTGGTGCACTAACTCCTCCCTTGACTGCCACAAAAAAAACCTTTTGCTTTGATTCTGACTCGGCTGACCACAGCTACTCAGTCTGCACTCGTCTCTCGTACCTGTAAGACACTTTGGATGAAGGCATGAATGATTACCTTACCTTACCTTAGTCATGTATATGTACAAAACATCTCCAGCTCCACGCAAAGCATCCAGTCTGACAGGCAGCTCCAAATCCAGAGGGAAGAAACCTTGAGGAGGAACTCAAAGGAGGCAATCAAGGATACTGTGGATAACGCTCAGTACCTGGTCTCCCCCACTATCATATGAGTACATATAATACGTTTTCTCTCAAGAATTTCCCCGGCCAGGCTGACTTATTGCTCCGCCTAATTAGGGCTGCAACGATTAGTCGAGTAATCGATAAGTCGATCGACAGAAAATTAATGGAATCAAATTTGTATAATCGATCCATGGTTTAGGTCATTTATCAAGTACATATACCAAACATTTGCTGCTTGAGAAATTCATGTTTGGCTGATGGATCATTAGAAAATGAATAGTTAGTTTTTCTTCGCTGCTTGCCAGACTCGTGATGGCATCTGCTACTATTTATGACATTTTCTAGACTAATTGATTCATCGATTAATCCAAAAAATGATTGTTTAGAGATTAATCGGCTATACAAATAAGCGTTAGTTGCAGCCCTACAAAGATTACGTAAGATGAAACTACTAGAATTAGTATTCAACCCAGGTATAAGAGAAGAGAAGAGTGAGAAAAACGAATAGGTATGCGCTGTGTGGCCGGCTGGCCGGGGCTAGCGGCCCTGTTTGGCTCTGCTGGGGGTCCACTTATTATTATTATTGAACACCGACAGTCCCAGCACAGAGGACAGGGGGCAAAGGTCAGGGCAAAGGCTCAAAGTCATTAAAACCACCTATAATAAATACGTACGTTCTCCTGTTTGGTTTTAGATTAGGCTCACTTCACATTGTTTGCTTATTAAGGGTTTTGTTGCTTTTCACATAATCTTGCAGATGTTGTTGTTGACACCGACCAAACAGTTGTTCATTTAAATTGAGATTCCCTGACAAGTAAACGACAATAAACCAAACTAAACTCCAGTTTCTCAGATTATCTTGAGTGAATTGGATTAAGATGTGTCTCATTTATCATAATGAGGCAATGCAGAGCCAAATGATTAACAATTAGCAAATGACCGGCTTCTCTTAATTCTTATTTTATGGTTCCCAAAATGGCATTCAAACAAAATGTTTACTTTCGTTGTTCATACTGAACCTTTCAAATGAAATCATTTTGATTTGCGCTCTTTCAAACATCAGGGAGTTCAGGGAGAAGTGCTGCCAGGCCAACAACCTCTCCTTGAACGCCCGCAATGCCCAGCCGCTGACGGCGAGCCGTGCCAGGAAGCGTCAGAGGTCTTCCACACTAAATTCATCAGCGAGGCTCCAGTGGAGCGGGTGAGCAGCTCTAAGCACCTCGGTGTGCATATTACCGGGGACTTAAAATGGACGACACTGTGTCATATCGGCACTGTGACAGCAAAGGCAAAACGGCGCCTGTATCACCTCAGACAGCTGAGGAAATTCAAGGTTTCACAGAGGGTCCTGCTATCCGTCCGTACGCCGCTGCAGTGCAGAGCATCCTCACCGGCCGGTAAGGGAACAGCTCCCCTCACGACAGGACGGCCCTGCAGAGGATTGTGCGATCGGCTAAAGCGCACTACGGGCACTGTGCTCCCCTCCCTGCAGAGCCTATAAAAGAGGAGGTGCATAAGAGCTAGGAGGGTAGTAAAGCCCACCCCCCCCACCACCACCACCACCACCACCATCCTAGTAATGGACAGTTTGTTGTGTGGTTGCCAGCGGACAAGCGCCTGCGCTGCTGCCACACATCACACACCGAGAGGCTGAGGAAGGGTTTCTTCCCACAGGCGATCAGAGCCTCGAACAATGAACAACACTCTTTATTATTATAGTGCACTGTTCACTTGTTCAATATTTTTAACCTACTTTGCATATTCTTTTGTGTATTTAGCTATTTTGGTATATTTGTATCTGGTATTTTATTTATAGCTTGGCCTTTTGAAATAAAGTCTTGTACTTGCACGGTGCACCGCCTGGGAGTTTGACACAGCACTCACAATCTAGTTATTAGAAAATACTAATAACATATATATTTTTTAATGGAGGCATGCGATACATGCGTTTTATAATGAAGTCCTGGGATTATTTACATTCAGTAATTGAGCAGACTTTAAATTGCTGTATAAGGAACCTATGTCCAGCAGCACACACGCCTTAGCGCCCTTATTGTAGCTCAATAATGGCGCCATCTTGTGGTTGTACCGTGAAATACATACCCAGTGCCTGAAAATATATAATAACTAAATACTATTCTTTGTATCGAGCTGGACAAAAACAAACAAATCGAAACTACCGTAATAAAAATGACAACAATACTAATTCGGCTCAAATAAACGCGGAACGAGAAGGCGTACGAGTTTAGCGGGATATAATACTTTAGTGTATGTATGTACTGTACCTGTACTGAATACTACTACTACTACTAACTACTACTACTACTACTAACTACTACTAACTACTACTCAGCATCCAGGACTGCCTGAGTAAGCTACCAACACTCTCTTCTCATTTTGTATTATTATATTTAAATGTAATTAGTAAAGTCCTTTTAACGAGCGCCACTCGCTGAGGTCCGCTCCCACGCCGCACAGTGCGACCGAAGCCCAGGCGGCTAACTTTGACGTCGGTTGCTAGCTAGCTAAGTAGCTAGCTCGCTAGGCTAACGGCGCAGCAACCTGTTGTGTAGGAAGAGACACCGCTGCGGTGGCAAAGCGCTCACAGACGGACTCAAACGCACTTCATACGGACGGATACGTGCTGGCATACGGCGGTGCGACACACGACACACGGTAGGACCGGAGGAGGAGAGCCGCCGCCGCCGCCGGGTTTGTGTTTTAACGGGTGTGTGCCCCGCGGCCCGGGTTACCGGTGTGCCTGGAGCCGTCTGTAGTTAGCATCTCCGGTTAGCCTCTCACCTGTTCAGCCAGGTGAGCGGGGTTAGGGCACCAACTACGGGGACGTTTGTCGGTCGTTTGTCAACACAATGTCTGGTGTTGTTGTTTCTGAGATGAAGGAAAGGGCGACATGTTGACATGTTGACTGTTGTTGCCATGGTAAACGGGGTACTGTAGTAACAGTAGGCTACATGACCAACGGTTTACTGTGATGGGTTTTAAGCTGTGGTAAACCAGCCAAAAACTAAGTAGGAATAGGGAATCGATCTATATTGTATTGATAACCTATTGTTAATGATCGGGTCTATATTGTATTGATAACCTATTGTTTATGATCGGGTCTATATTGTATTGATAACCTATTGTTAATGATCGGTTATATATTGTATTGGTATCCTATTGTTAATAATCGGGTCTCTATTGAATTGATAGCCTATTGTTTATGATCGGGTCTCTATTGTATTGATATCCTATTGTTTATGATCGGGTCTCTATTAGGCCTGCACGATTAATCGAATTTTCATCGTCATCGCGATGTGAACGTTCGCGATAAACACATCGCAAAAGCTGGTCTGTAATGCGATAAGTTCGCCATGCACACTCGCCGTGGCATTCTGACATTTGGGGCCATGCACACACTAGTCAATCAGATGACGCCAAGCTTCGCTGACGTTCCTGCAGGATAACGCTACGTAAAGATAGCGTTGCGGCTGCGGCGCGCCGCTCCTGGGACGCTGCTGAGACGTTCCGCAGCGGCCCGGTGGAAATACTTTCATTGACTAGAGTGGCAGCGATCAGCAGCGGTGACCGCGACGCAGCCGTAACGCGACGCTCACGTCCCACAGCGTAGCGCTGCGAGGCGGCAGGATTCGCGGGATCACGCGAGAACTACAAGACCACGCGAGAATCAGGAGACCACGCGATCATTTGTAGATGTCAAAATAGAACAAACAAATAAAAGGTTACTTTGCCTTTCCGAAGTTGACTTGCAGTTGCTTTGTCTGTCAGAAGTTGATTTGCTGTTGATTTGGTCGTTTTTCCTAGATTTGTGTGCTTCTACCATGAGTTGGTAGACGATATATAGTAAATGTTTACTTTTTTGTCTGGTTTAATTGTGTTTAGTGTTGTTTATTGTTGTTATGTCCTAATGTGTTGTGCTGTAGCCTATAGACAAAGTCAGTTATAAACGACGATTTGTGGCTGTGTTCGAGGGAGGGTGGTTTTATTTTGAAAATTGACCGGATGCTCTATGGCTTTTACTATTTCACTTCCTGCCCGGTCGGTCTGCTTTGTTTAAATTGATGCGTTTCAGCAGCGGCTCGCGTCAAAAATAGAACGCTACGTCAGGGGCGCTGAGCACCCAATGAGCCCCACTGCCACCACCCACCCTTTTTTCACACAAAAACAAAAAATATGTCTATTGAAAAATAATAAGTTACGCAATTGCGTAAGTTACGCAATTCACGTAAGTTATTACGTAAATAACTTACGCAAATTACGTAAGTTATTTACGTAATAACTTACGTAATTTGCGTAAGTTACGTGAATTGCGTAACTTACGCAATTCACGTAAGTTATTACGTAAATAACTTACGCAAATTACGTAAGTTATTTACGTAATAACTTACGTAATTTGCGTAAGTTACGTGAATTGCGTAACTTACGCAATTCACGTAAGTTATTACGTAAATAACTTACGCAAATTACGTAAGTTATTTACGTAATAACTTACGTGAATTGCGTAACTTACGCAATTCACGTAAGTTATTACGTAAATAACTTACGCAAATTACGTAAGTTATTTACGTAATAACTTACGTGAATTGCGTAACTTACGCAATTCACGTAAGTTATTACGTAAATAACTTACGTGAATTGCGTAAGTTACGCAATTCACGTAACTTACGCAAATTACGTAAGTTATTACGTAAATAACTTAAGCAAATTACGTAAGTTATTTACGTAATAACTTACGTAATTTGCGTAAGTTACGTGAATTGCGTAACTTACGCAATTCACGTAAGTTATTACGTAAATAACTTACGCAAATTACGTAAGTTATTTACGTAATAACTTACGTAATTTGCGTAAGTTACGTGAATTGCGTAACTTACGCAATTCACGTAAGTTATTACGTAAATAACTTACGCAAATTACGTAAGTTATTTACGTAATAACTTACGTGAATTGCGTAACTTACGCAATTCACGTAAGTTATTACGTAAATAACTTACGCAAATTACGTAAGTTATTTACGTAATAACTTACGTGAATTGCTAACTTACGCAATTCACGTAAGTTATTACGTAAATAACTTACGTAATTTGCGTAAGTTATTTACGTAATAACTTACGTGAATTGCGTAACTTACGCAATTCACGTAAGTTATTACGTAAATAACTTACGCAAATTACGTAAGTTATTTACGTAATAACTTACGTGAATTGCGTAAGTTACGCAATTCACGTAAGTTATTACGTAAATAAATTACGTAATTTGCGTAAGTTACGTAAATAACTTACGTAATTTGTTGAGAGCAGGGTAAGGAAACTTTAATTTATTTTTACAATAACATGTACATTAATGTTATGTGGGTTTCAATAAAAGCATGCACAAGAATATTATTTTCCCTTTTTTTAATGTAATTACCATCAACTATTCAGTGTTTGAGAGTACCTAAAAGCAGGGAATCTATTAAAGCTGAAAAATCTGAAAGAGACAGGAACTGTATGCAAACTTAAATATGTTCTTATTTATCGCAAGTCATATCGTCATCGCAATATTGAACAGTGTGATCGCACATCGCACATTTTGCTGATATCGTGCAGGCCTAGTCTCTATTGTATTGATATCCTATTGTTAATGATCGGTCGTGCCTGCTAATAGACAGACCCCGTGGCGTCACAGCCTATCAGATAGACACTAGAGAGTCTAATTACCAACTGTCTCGAAATTAATATTCATGACCTTTGCCATTTAAACATCTATACATATATACACGTACATCTCCTATATTTCTAGATTCGTATTTATGTATTTTCTAAACGGGGACAGGCCACCAGAAACGGGACGGCTGGTCACCCTACCTTCAAGGAGGATTCAAGGCTGTTCAACTGTTGTTTTGGTCGTAATATGTAGCAGTGCAACGACAACACAAACCAAGATCACCTTCTAATAGTAGTCTAATAGTGGTCTAATAGTTTATAATAGTAGTCTAATAGTAGTCTTATAGTTCTAATAGTAGTCTAATAGTGGTCTAATGGTTATAATAGTAGTCTAATAGTAGTCTTATAGTTCTAATAGTAGTCTAATAGTGGTCTAATAGTTTATAATAGTAGTCTAATAGTAGTCTTATAGTTCTAATAGTAGTCTAATAGTGGTCTAATGGTTATAATAGTAGTCTAATAGTAGTCTTATAGTTCTAATAGAAGTCTAATAGTGGTCTAATGGTTATAATAGTAGTCTAATAGTAGTCTTATAGTTCTAATAGTAGTCTAATAGTGGTCTAATAGTTTATAATAGTAGTCTAATAGTAGTCTTATAGTTCTAATAGTAGTCTAATAGTGGTCTAATGGTTATAAAAGTAGTCTAATAGTGGTCTAATAGTTATAATAGTAGTCGTATAGTTATAATAGTAGTCTAATAGTTATAATAGTAGCCTAATAATAGTTGTAATAGGAGTCGTGTTTGCGGCCAGGTGTAGACCAGCAGGCCTATGTATATATAACAGAATGATGTGTGGTACATACATCATATAGTATTTGTGGCCTATATTATTTCCGTTTTATTGCTATAATTATCTATAGGCCTACTGCTGGCAAATTATCGTTTTGTTTTGACTTATTGGAAATGAAATGGTTATTGTTAGTTAAGGAAGGCAAGTTATTAAAATAATCTGTATATTGTATACATTGTGTTGAATCGTCAGGATACAACAGGGGTGATGCCACATTGATTCCACCAAATGGTTCTGCAATCCTACGTTCAAGACGTGTTGGCTCTCATAGGTTTTCTATGTTCCCCTGTTGGCTTAATCGCTGCCTTCGACTCTGACCTCTTGCTTGTCTCTCTGCAGAGAATGCTGGGCTACATCTGGCAGTATGTCTACGCATCCTTCCTCAGATACTGGTTGAAGTGGGCTGTCAGACAGGTGACTGGGAAGTGTGAGCTACAGAGAATATGTGCTGGTTTCCAGCCAGGAGCCACCAGGACCTCCAAAGCAGGTGAACCATGTCGTATTTAAGTATTTAATTATGAGGCGTGGGGCTGCAACTAATGATTATTTGCGTTGTCATTTTTCCGATGAATCATCAGTCTAGAAAATGTAACGGCAAATGCCATTACAATGCCAGAAGTTGGCAGTGATGTATCTGACAAGCAGCCAAGAAAAAGTGAAGTATTAATTTTATGAGCCATGAACCAAACATTTTAATTTCTGAAGCATCAAGCAGCAAATGTTGATTATGAAATGTAATGCCATTAATTTTCTGTCAACCGTCTCTAATCGATGAATCGACTAAGCGTTGCAGCCCTAATTAGGCGAAGCAATAAGTATCCTCATCCTACCTAGGGGCATCCTAGAGCAAATTCCTGGTAAAATGACAATATAAAAAAATAAAACGTACAAGCAATGTTAATATTAAAATATGAAAAAGTAGAACTATCAGCTCTGTTAACAATGTGTACAAATGAGAATAGAGTCACATTAGTCATGTTCATGTCCTCCAAGTCTTCTGCTCAGCACCACTCTTTCCATTGTTTTGTAATGTGCTGCTGGGGCTAACTCTCCTGCTTTGTGTTCATTTCCAGAATATTCTCTTCAGTTTTCAAAGAATAAGGTAAGAAATGCTGAATGATTTTGGCAAGCTAAGCATTGGTCCTAACTTATTATTTGTATTTTATTTATTTTAACTTTTTAGAAACATGTTTACTTATATACATATTTTTACTATTATATAACACAAGACCACAGTGTAAGTCAAGCAGTATTCTTATTGAAAAAAAGAAAGAAATCTGTAGAAAACAGCCGTTTATTGGTACTACAGTACTATTCACTGTATTTCATGTGTGTCTTTCACAATTGATTTGGTCACTTCCTATCTCTTCACCTTGTCTTTCATTGTACTCTAATAAATTGACTACTTATTAGCTTATCCTAACAGCTGAGTTAGCTGATTGTAATCAGACTGGTTGGTTCATAGAAAACCTCAGTCCTCCTGGCAGTTGTGTTGGGAAATAGTTTGTTAGTTTTATATTGATAACAGTATCCATTTATTTGTATTTTTTATTTAGCCTTTATTTAACCAGGTTTGTCCCTGGCCAAGAATAGCAACACAGTTTCAACAATAAATTAACATACATTAGAGTAACATTAAAATGATCTGATAAATCATTTGCACACAGACCACCTGGGCTCAATAGATTTTACCATAGTTTTAAGATCGTTCAGGGTTACTATGTTTTGGGGGGGTTTCAGGGTTACTACTTTTATTTTGACTTGACTTCTTCCACCTTCTTCACTCCTGTTTAAACTCTTGTTTTGTGCTCTCCCGGTAGGTTTTAAGAGGTTCTTTGCAGACCAGCAGAGATAATCTGGAGCAGTGTGTGGATCACATTGTTCAGGCGAAGAATGTCAAACCTCAGAAAGATCCCTTGTAAAGACCGTCTTTTACTTCAATCTGATTGTTGTTCACGGGACACAAGAATCAATGAATCCAATCTCGTTTTGTCCCATTGATAATGGATTTTCATGTAGGGTTGTCACGATATGCGATATCGAATACCATTAAATGATAAATTATAAATTATCGCCGGTATAAACATATCAATGTGGCATGAATATGCCACATTGATATTTGGTAATTCATGAATTGATCATTTTTAAAAATACTTTTTGTTAGAAATAAACAAACCCTACACAGGTGAATTAATATTTAAAAATCTGTATAACTATTAGACTGCATTAGACTGCTGCTTGTGCCGTTCGCTGTTTAGCTTGTCATCATTTCAGAGACAAGGGGAGCCTCATTTCCCCTGTGCACTTTCTATGGGGCACTGTCTGCAGCAATGATATTGCAATATTTTAAGAATCGTGACATCCATGGTTCCATGCAGGGTTCCCACGGTCATGAAAACATGGAATTTGAAAATATGTTTCCCAGGCCTGGAAATGTTTTGGGGAATAATGGAAATTCAAAACCATGGTCAGAATTTGATCGTTTTATGTAAATTAGAAAATGGAAATTATAGGAGTTGTAAGGTGAAAATAGGTCAGAGACACCGTGTGGCGTTTACTGTTGTTTGTGCGATTCCAACTTCTAGCCAAAGTAAAACGTCCAGAACAAGTTTACAATGTCATAGCAGACAAAGTAAAGTCAAGCTTCTTTATTCACTACACCACTGAAATACAGACATTGAAATTTGACATGAATTTACGGAAAAGTCAAAGTCAAAGAAAGTAAGCGTGACAATCCTAGTTCCATGCTTCATCCATCGTCTACTCCTCCAGGTTCAGGAAGAGCCTGCACACCTGTCTGCTGCAGATCACCGGCTACGCCAGCTTGTACACGTGTGTGGAGGACCTGAGGAAGGGGACGTTCAGCTCGGATAATGTGGAGCACGAGGACATGCTGTTGAGGGTATGTGATACGACATCTCACGGCCAACGCAGGCCACCAATAAAGGATCAATGAAAGTATCACAGCCTCTGAGCTGTTATTGCCGTGCAGGGATAAGTGTTGTTATTCCTCTCGAAGCACTGTGGATGTATCATTAGAATAAGAGAGAAGAAAGGGTTATAGAAAAAACATACTAATTTGTAATGGTATGCCAAAGTGGGTTTGAAAGCATTCAAATGGATGCGCTTGCAAAATTGAAAGCTGGGACAAACGATTCATTTATTAACAAGGTTAGGATCAAGGTATAAGTTGGTGTTGAGTGTGCGGTTGATAGCTGGTTTACAGCCTCACCTGGCCTGAGTCAGACTGATTAGACTGGGGCTGGGTGGGGCTGCACACCTGTGGTGCATGAGAGCAATCATGGCACCCAGGATAAACCAGGGCCGTGTTCCGATAGCCGTACTACCCGTACTTAGTATACTTAGTTTGAGTACGTAGGGTGTTCCGATTATGATCGCGGCAAAAGAAGTGTACTTGAAAGGACCCGTATGTGTACTCAAAACGGCCAAAATGCTGAGTGTGCTACGGGGTACACTATGCGTACTCAACGGCAGCCATCTTAGCTACGTAGCGGAAGAGGCGGAGCCGCGCTCAGAGAACGTCTAATGAATTCACGTGTTTGGCGGGTGACGCGGCCGCGCAGCTGATGTCATTTCCGTTAAGTGCGCCACAGAGTAACAGCACTAACATCTGAAGCTCTGCGTACCTATTGAGTACGGATAGTGTACTATGTTGAAGTGTACTCACGGAAGTTAGTGTACTCACAGATATCGGAACACGGCCCAGCTATCACCACACACACTCAAGGGAGAGCCTCTGTCATGGCAGCATATACCATCTGCTCGGGGGATACTGTCATGCCATCGCCAATAAATGTGTCCTGTGTTGGAGGGCCCCAGCAAAAGCCACTACGGTGGTGTATGGCAGGGGTAAACTACCACAGTTGGGTTCTTTGAGTTGAAGCCAGATGGGTTCATTCATAGTCTATAACAACATTTTATAATATATGTTTTTAATATTTTGGTTTGACCAGAATATTTAGCTCTAGCCATTGCTAACTCATCCATTGTCCATAGAGTAAAATAATGACATTGCTAAAAAATACCCACAGAATAATTAACGTTAAATAAAGGTTAAACTAAAAAAATAACTTTTCTTCCCCCCCAGCTATGGAAGCTGTTGATGCCAACAGTGAAACTGGAGTCCCGGGTAACCAAGCAGTGGGGTGACATTGGTTTCCAAGGCGACGACCCCAAGACTGACTTCAGAGGAATGGGAATGCTGGGCCTCACCAACCTTGTGTGAGTACATCAACTGACCTGGTGGAGAGGTCAGCTGCTGCTTTCTGCTTCAGCAAGAAATGTCTTCTTGGCTGTCCGGACAGAATCTGATCAAGTGCTTACTTGGCGAGGAACTCTGCCAAAAATGAACCTTTTTTAATTGTTCTCTGGTGGCTTGAGAAATGAAATTGCCGAAACCGATCATTTAGCCGACGCTGTTATCCACAGTGACTTAGAGGTGAGGTTGAGAATAATCGATGCAATGCAATCAGAATTGGTGTTACTAAATTAAATAATTAAATAATACTAAATTGGAGTTAAGAAAAATCATTAAATACATTATTCTTCTACTCAATTGGAAGATGAAAACAAACAATGGGATGGGAAAGTAGCAATAACAGTTTGTGGTCTTTCTTCACTTTTGAACGAGACAAACTGTGATCAAGTGGTTCCCCACTAGCCTGGCGAGCCAGACCCACATCAGAAAGATGTAAGGTCTGGCTCAGCTCCATTAGCAGTGTGGGCGGGATAAACGGTTGTCTTTCAAGTTCCCTCTGCACGCAATAGGATAGCGCTACAACCAATCAGAGCAACGAAGAAGGTGACGTAGTCAGAGCGACGGCTCCGACTACGTAATTAATCAAAACTACGAATACATATTTCTTTTCGAGGAAAGACTTCAGTGCCGTTCTTTGTTCTTTTCTCAAATAAAATGTTAACTTCAAGTCTTGAAGAGTCGCGGCCAAAGCCGAGTGGAAAGACAGCCGTTCGCCAGCAGCAGCAGCCATTGTTTACCTCTAACACGGAACCGTCGCAACTCTGTCGTCATGGTAGCCCGGCTTCCGACTCCGCCCCTCACGCTGTGATTGGTCTGACATACTTTGTGTTTCCAGCACCAAAAAGCCGACGGAGCCGTGCTAGACCTACCTAGCTGCCAAATAAATGTGCTGCCGCTAGGGGGTGTCTAGAGTTCTAGGCTAGTTCCCCACCGCAATCCGATCATGAACGGATTGCACAGAAAATGGGAACAAAGCTAAGCACAGTCCTGCTAGAATATACACGGATGGATTAAGGCGTAATGCGGTCTGACGGAAAGTGAGATGATGGCGTCTTGTGCTTTCTTGGTTGTTCAGGTTCTTCAGTGAGCACTACACAGAGGAAGCCCGCCAGGTGCTCTCTCATGCCAATCATCCCACACTGGGGTAAGAATGTCATTTACATGTTTTCCAAGATGTGCAAAATACCTTCAATGTATGTTCGTTTAAAGGAGTCCTAAGTAATAAATAAAAATTATAGTAATAAATAATATCATAATAAATATAATAAAATAAATAAATAATAATAATAATAAAGTAACTAACAAACCATAACAAACATTTTGATCATATCGTTCTTTTGTTTTTCCGCGTCCGTTTTAAGAACACTTTGTTCATCCAAAGCGGGAGTGCATACATTATCATATTATCATATGTAATTATACCTTATATACAAATTATACACCTCAGAAATACCGGCATAGAGACCCGCGTCGTTCCAACCTATTCGATGCAAAAGTATAATTTTGCCTTTACCGTGGCGGTGTTAATGCAATACTCTTTGTTTGTGTGTTTGAAGGTACTCCTATGCCATCGTGGGCATTAACCTGACGGAGATGGCCTACAGTCTCCTAAAGAGCGGAGATCTGAAGCCCCACTTCTACAACACGGTGACAGGGAACCCTGAGCTGCACCACTTCCACCATCTGTACTGTGAGTAGAAGAAGTCCCTGCTGGGTTTTGTGTTACATCTGTTCTTCTCACACCCCTGTTCTTCTCCTGAAACCCTGAAAGGTGTTGTATGTGTTTGTGTTGTGCAATATTAAATATATGTCTACATAAATGTATCTAGAAATATATAGCCCTTGAAAACGAGATTGTCTATCTCAAGGGGTTGTCCTTGAATACATTTGAATATATAATGTATAAAAATAAATGGTTATGTTCCAATTAGTTAGACAATTTTACTAGAATTGGTTGGACAATTGGTACAATTATTTGGAAAATTGGTAGGCGTTAACCACCACCACTATGTTTCCTCCCCATAGGTTACCTGGCCTATGAGTTTGACAAGTTCTGGGTGGCGTCCAAACCTCAGAGCATCATGGAGTTCAACCACTACAGGGAGAAGTTCCACAGCCAGGTGAAGGTGTTGCTCCGGCAGCCCGGCGTGGCCCTCACACTGACCATGTCCTCCGAACACTAGCCTTCCTACTAGCGCTGACCGGGAGGGATGCTGTAGCGCCACGCGATTCCACACGACCATGAAGGTGCTGTAGTACGCGTTATGCTGCCTGAACCCACCAAAAAAAACCTAAAAGTTTACCTGGAGTTTGAAAGGGACCTCTTCTTCTGGTTGTAATGGACCATATAGTAAGAAGACCACCTAATAATAATGGTTAATATAAAGTGTGTTTTTGATTTAAGTTATGGACGATTGATTACAAATACCCTCTGTGATTTAGTTTTTAGATGGTAATTAGATGAAGGTGAAGCCTGAATTGTCCTGCCTCAATTGTTGAATCTGAATTGTTGAATCAACAATTGAACCCCTTAATTGTTGAATCTGAAAAAAAACAAAACAACGCAAGGTTTGATTTTAAATGATAAATAATGACTCGTTGGTTGGTTGTAAATATAGTTAAAAGTATTACTATACTACTACTATTAAAAAGATGTTCAGGTAGTTGGTTATTTGGCTTGAGCACAGTTGAACCCCTTACCTCATAAACGATCATTCCAATACTTGATTCGTCTGACTAAAGGGTCAGTTGTTCTTTATTGATTAGGTCTCTTAGGGCTTCAGCTGCTTTTGTATTCCATCTGTAATATTTTGTGCACTTTTCCAGTGGTTCGTGAACCAAATGATGTCGACATTGACGATAGTTATAAAGTGTAAAGTGGCTAGCTAGCTAAACAAATAATGTTTTATTTAACCTGCATTTCAAGTGCTCTCTCTCTCTCTCTCGTGTGTGTATTTATATAAATTATCCCCCACCGGTTGTCAGGACTGTCCCGCTCAGGAATTTGATATTTATGTCCCGTGTTCCCGGATGGTGTGTGAAGGGCAAGGCAACATAATTTATACCTAGGATGCCCTCATCGTGTGGTGCCGATCTTCTTAAACCGTGTGCATGTTTTAATGCGTTTCAATTGTTATTGATATACTCTCTAGACTAGAGATGAATATAACACAACAGGGTGGTTGTTTTGCTACCTGTTAAGGGGCCCCAGGTATGATGTTGAATAGCCATTACAAGCATTTCACTTTCCATTTAGTGACCCATTGGTACAGTGAGTTCACTGCCATCATACACAAGCCAATGTGGACACGCCTGCGTGTGATGTCACTATAGGGTAGTTCTTGAAGTGGCTTGGAACGGCGAATTCATCAGAACAACATCAGTTGGTAAAATAGCGGGCGCTGTAATGTATTCCTGTAACTCCAGACTGTCACTGTATTGAACGTGATCGTGTCCGGAGGTGTACCATTTGTAACGACTGACTGACTTGGCTTGCTGAGAGCTAATAAACACACATTTTGATGCCTTTATATGACGTATGTGTCCATATTGTGAAATAATAAAAATGGCAAGCAGGGCACACACACACACACACACACACAACAGACTGAAGGAAAGCACACTTTCAATGTATTATATCAAATATATTTAAAATGTACATAAATACGGCTTCACATCTTGGTGCCATTTTTTTGGGTGGGGTGGGTAAACTTTTAATCATGGCGGTGCGAAAGCTGCCCTAAATTAGATCAATCACGGGTAGTAAAACCGTTGTGCATTTACTCACACACTGTCCAGAACAACATAATAAATACATTATGGTAAAACACAACTCCCTGAATATATAATGTAAGTTCACTTTCTGTTGTAAACAGTACATTATTCCCTGTGTTGAGAGTGGGGGGGGGTCCCTGAGTTTTTAGTTCATGTTTAATTGTGCGTTTCCATCCTCTGCTTGGTGGCCATCATGGCTCTCTTGATCTGCTCGAATGACACAAACATCACCACGTTCCACGATCCCAGCCGCAGAAACGAAGGCACAAATCTGCACAGGAGAATTAACATGAATTAATGTTTTGTCAGGTTTTTCTTTTCTGTTCAGACTATTGGAAACGGAAATGGTTAAATCTAACCCTCATCTCAACCACACCGGTTATCTAACCATAACCACATCAAACCTAAAACTGAAACATAACCACCTCAAACCTAAAACTGAAACATAACCACCTCTAACCTCACACCTAAATCTTACGTAATACACAAACTTTACCTAATATAACCCTGAAATTAACCATTTCAAACTATATACCCGAACAACAATCACTAATCCTAAACTTAAACATTTACTTGTTTTTTTTTTTAAACCAGATTGCAGATGTGGTATAAAAGGGAGAGAATGATTACCCTTTGTAGAAAGCGGTCGGTCCTTCCTTGGTCATCATGGTCCAGGCACAGTTGATGGCACTCTTGTACTGACCCGGCGGAGAGTTCATGTACCTGGTCTTGACTACGTCCACCGGGGACGCGATCACCGTGGTGACGAAGCCGGCGCCAAAGGCAGACACAAAGTGGCAGGGAAGGTTGTCTGCATGGATTCACAAAGTGTCACATTAAACCATTAAAAACGCAGTCAAATATATAGAAATGGGCACTCATTTGTACATTGTTGTCGTTTTTTTTTTTGGGGGGTGGGGTCAGTCGGAAATTAAAGATGATAAAATAGCAAGACGTGAGATTTTGTAGTGTAAATAAGATATGGTACGCCCTAAAATATTCTTTCAACCCTCGGTCTGAAATATAGGAGGTACATTTTAATTACCAAATCAAAAGTCTGTAGTTTATAGAGCGTGACAGTTCAATGTATCAAACCCCAATGGAAACTCGCAACGTTTTCCATTGAGGTATATAAGCAGCAGCGTATTTCAAGCTTACTAAGGTTTATACTGTATATCCATATCGGATATAATCAATGCGATAACTCCTTCCATATCCCTTTACCCGACACCTTTGTTCTGTGCTGACTAGCGCTGGAACCGCTACTGCGTGTGTTTGCCAATCATCAGACCGGGGCAGAGAGATAACTGCAGCAATAAGGATTTCACTTTGAAGGATAAACACACAATGTCCTCTGCCAGTATGTGTGCTGCTATCGGCCAAGATACAAAAGTCAAAGGAGCGGGAGGGAGGGAGGGGCGGGGGGGGGGGGGGGGGGGGGGGGCAGGGTGTGTGGGATTCTGCCCAATCAGCTGTCTCCCCTAGCGCTGCACATGTGCACTCTTACCTGACAGCAGGTTGTGTTTGAGGATGGCTTCTTTGATGAGGTCATAGGTCACCAGCTCTGTACAGTTGACCAGGGCGTTTCTGGTGATATTGGGCAGTGTACCTGAGGCAGAGGTAGTGACAATACAAATCACCGTGTAGTGACACTGTAGTTTTTAGTGATGTGTGTTATATGTTTATCTCTAAAATAGTAGAGATTCATCCGTCAAGTTAGCAGACACTTTCATCTGAGGCGACTTGCAGTGCATTTTATTTTCAGACACGTCATTAATGATCAGGTTAAGGGCTTAGGCGGGGCATCTTCCTCAGGGACCGCCTAAAGGTAGACCGGGGGTTCGAACCCACGACCTTTTTCGGCCGGTCGTAGTAGTAGTAGTCTTAAAACGCACCTTTCCAGAGCCCCCGGAGGCCCTCGTTCATGAAGATGTGTTTGTAGGCCTGCATTGTGCCGTTGTAGCGCCGCGCCACCCCGTCCAGGTTCATCTGGGCCTGGAATCGAACCTTCACCACGTCGGTGGGCTGGGCGAAGGACACGGCCATGGCGCCCGTGGTGCAGCCGGCGAGGATGCGTGTCACTATGCCCGCGTCTGGGGTGGGGGGGGGGGGAAGTATTATAGATTCTGACATAGATTCGGTTGTTTTATCTATGTAGTCACATGGCTTCTAGCTGTTTATTTTGAGTGGGACCATACAGATTTTCCCAGTTGATATATTCAGCCACTCACGGTCTTTGTCGCCGGTGTAGAAGTTCTTGACGTTGTCGTAGAGGCCGATGCGGATGGAGGCGAAGCAGACCTGCCTCTGCAGCCCGGCGATCAGACCGTTGTACAGCGACCGCGGGCCCTCTGTCTTCACCATGGTGGCCATCGTCCCGAACACCCCCCGGTAGCGGATGTTTTTGGCCGCCTCCACTTTCTTCTCACCCTGAATCTGGGGTCCAAATGGAAATGCGTTCGTTACAAATGCAATTCATTGTATGTAAATACAGCATTCGTGCGTTCATTCATTCAATTGGGTTTTGCAATGGAACCAAGCGTCTGAGCCGACTGTATTCGGTTCATATCTGAAGAGGGTTTGAATGCGCCGCTTTCAAGCGGATCTAGGAATGTGATGAATTGCTTTTGAGATAAGAAAGATGGACTGTGTAGTAATTTAGTTAGAAAGGCAGATGGCAGGGGAGATAGAGGGAGATAGAGGGGGGGGGGGGGGGGGGGCACAATGCTATTGTGTAGACCTGTAGGCTGTACTCGTTTTTTCTGTATGCCCATCTATCGCAGCGACACAGTGGCATTGTGAAATAAGAGATGACATCAAACCGGCATCGTGTGTTTTAGTTTGGTCCGTCTGTCATTGTGCTGTTTTATATTGTCATTTATTTTACCTTATTTACTTGTGTTTTAAAAAAGTGCTATATACATAAAGCTTTACTTAGTTACTTACACTTACTTACATAACATTGACATATATTTTTAAAAACTTTTTTACTTAAAACATATCTCGCATTTTTCTTTTTATTTCTTTACTTAATATATATATATATATATATATATATTTTTTTTTTTTTACAATACTGATGAGTTCATCTTTGGCATTTCTAGGAAATCCTGCAGTGAGTGAGTGAGTGAGTGTGTGAGTGAGTGAGTGAGGGGGTGGGGGGGGGGGGTGAGGGGGATCCCCTGGTAGAGTACCTGCAGTCTGACTTTGGCCGTGTCCAGGGGGAAGGTGATGAGGTCACCGATGCAGGCTGCGGCGCCCGCGCTCAACATCTTCACGGCCAGGGGGGGGGGCACGTCCGAGGGTTTCAGTCCCACCATGGTGCCTAGGACTGTGGGGGGAAAACAACCGGACACACATACACACATACGTATGGACATACATACAGTATACACATACATACACACACACACACACACAAATACAAACAAATGCAAGGCATGGTTATTTACTGTATATAGCACCCAGCCACAGTGTGTGTCACAAAGGTTTTGTTCTTAAAATACACGTGAAATGACAATGTCAGCAATAGTGTAGAAATCTAGAAGGCTAGAAACGATCAAAACAGTTTAGTCATTCATTCATAAAATAAAAGTGTACTTACAATATCAAGGAGATATTATGGGATATTAAAATCCTTCTAATTCCAGTTTGGTGATTTCGGCTAATAATCCATACATGGTAGTGGAAGTGATAAGTGCATCTTTTGCTCTGTATTTATAAGATCTCACACTGGCCTTTTACGACACACCGGCGGGGGGGCGGCCCTGTAGACGGGAGCCTGGGTCAAAAGTCCATGTCTGTCAGAAAGTCAATGTTCAATTTTGTCCCCTGCCGCCTGTGCTGCAGCGCCTTTCGAGAAAAACAACTGTAACGTCTGTAAATGGTCGTTCAGACGACGCATGGTTACCACATATATTAAGATCCAATTTTAAATTCTACATACTTGTTAAATTACCAGTTTCTCAAATGAATCTTTAAAAATGCGCTGCTCGTATGTCCAATCAGTGTTTTGAGATAACTCGTTCTGTGCAGCGCATGGACTCGATAAGAGTCATTTTCTAAAAACAATCTAAACTTCTGCAAAGCCAATCGGAGACCTCGTGTGTCAGCATTAATGTGTTGAGATAGTTGGAAATAGGGTCAAACGAAACAACAACAACATGGACGTGAATGTAAGAGATCACTAGTACCAGGATTTCAGTTATCACGCTTCAGACACCTGTCTCACTGTCTCACCTGTCTCAGGCTACGCTTACTGTCAAGCTCTGACATTGGCTGGCTCCTCTTCTCCATAGTCTCATAGGTGGTGTGTGTGTGTGTGTGTGTGAGGTTTTTTGATGCGGTATGTGTGAGCTTGTGGTCTCGACTAGCTGACCTGGTATGGCGTGAATGTTGCCAGGGTTAGGGGTTTGATTCCCACTGGGAGGCCTGGTCAACCAGAGGCGTGGTCAAAGGTCGGAGTCTGAGGTCTGAGCTGTTCTCGGAACAGGAGCTCTCTGACTGATTATTCCTGTAATTCCTAAAAAGCGCCGGAAGTGACTGTACCGCCACTTTGGTGTCTTGTTTGTGACAGCCAACAGCAGCCAAAACCCCAACTGCCCAGCCACAAGCGGACCGAGCAAGCTGGGGTGGCGGTGGGTGACGTGGGCTGGGGACCGAAGGTCACGACGAGCGGAGATAAGCAGCTTGCATCACAGGGTGGCTCACGCCCCAAATGCCTCAGGTGTGTGGCGCTGTTGACCTCCACCCCCCCAAGTTTGGAACAAGATTTCCCAATGGCACCCCCCCATGTAGACCAGCCTCTAAATGAAGCCAATAACATGTGTGTGACATAAGAGACCATTCAAACTCAATGCAGGCAAAGCCAAAGGGCAAAAAAGTTAACATTGCACTAAACTATAAAAACCAAACTGCAATGATCTATTTCTATATATAATCTATGATCTCTCTCTCTCTCTCTCTCTCTCTCTCTCTCTCTCTCTCTCTCTCTCTCATGATTTATTCATAAATATTAGGTCTACATATGCTGCATATCGTGATGTCTTTTAAGACAGAGAATCCATGGTCAGGAGAGTTCATGAGCCGGTGTGGACGAGAGACATTGACAGTTATGTAAAGCGGGGTGGAGAGCGAGGGCAATGAGGCAACGGTCAGCGCTAGATAGGAGGGAGAACCTCAGTGAACGTCCGTGTCGTTTTGGCACAACGTGTCACTCTCGGGGTTAATCATTGCTGGCTTTCCTTCCTCGCTATCTGGGGATGGAACCCGTCCCTCGAGATGGCGCTCTGTGATTGGTCCTCCCCGAGACGCACCGCCGAGGGGCGGGCCAACAAAGGGAGGAGAGTGGAGATGAAATCTTTAACCCCTGTGCGCACGTTGTGGTGTAAATGCTTGTTGCCAATAGACTTGCGGTGTTTATATACTGTAATGTTTGCATAATTCGGGTGTTTGTGAAAAGTTGAAAGAGATCCAGAGAAACTGTTTAACCATTAAGAAGAACCATTAACATAACCCTATAGGCTCACAGCCTTTATTTTATCTTCTTTATTTAGTTTGGACAATAGAATAATTATATATTAAATTGAAATTACTGCTTTTGGGAAATATTTGCTAAAGAATGAATAACACTAGGCGGTTGAAACAAACACAGTATATCATCATAGCATACTTTTAATTAGTAGTAGTACACATAGTACACAATACCTCAGAATCATGAAAAGAATGTGCATTTGGACACTTAAAATACAAATATTGACATCATAAAAATAATACAATACAAAAAAACCCCCAGCAATGTAAAAATGCAAATAGACAAAACATTTTTTTTTTTAAAGTTCAAAAGTAAAAATAAACAATTGCAGCGCATTGCAAACAGAATACGTAATAGTGGAGATCTTTAAAAACAAATGAAAGTACAGTTTGTGTGCAGAGACCGGACAAGAGGTGGATGACCATGGTTACAGATAATGGTAATTAGGTAGTTAATTACACAGCCGCCCTCTCGTCTGTGGTCTTTACATAAGAACTGTCGTCGTACAACACGGAGGCAAGATGAAGTTGTTACAGATTCATCTCATTTCTCCTTTTCCTGATTTCAAAGAAAGTGCGGGTGCTGATAATCTTTAGAGGATAACATTCTCGTTTTTTTTGTACCGATATCGTTTACAGGAAAAAACAAAAAAAACAAAACATTATTACCTTTGGTATTCTTGACGTCATCAATCACTGGGTTAATAATGTAAGAACATTTAAATTGCAATGTGGATTGTGGCAAAACGGTAAAAAATATCTTAAGACGACTCTTTTAGCCTTTCCAGTTAAGTGCGAGGAAAAGAGGATCGGTGGAGAATGTCGATTATAAGCAATATCGCCACACGTGTTGAGGAATCGCAAGGCCAACGTGACAGATTGTATGGAGTTAGTTTCCAGGAGCTAATGCTAGAGTATGCTATCCCAAAAGAGATCATCACGTTCAACAGTCCAGTCCAATTTTCATGTTCAGTGCGTCGTCTATACATTTAGTTAACCAGTGTGAAAAACAGCAACATAAGTGACCAATAGCAGCAAATATAACTGTGATATTATAAAACGACAGCTTACCAGACTTTCTATTAAGTGACAAGTATTAAGTATGTAGATCTGCACGCAGTGTGGAACTAGACTCAATCAAACCATTTCACATCTATATGGCCTAGTGGGTGCACGAGAGATTACAATATTAATGTTTCTGCTATTATCTTATAAAGTACAGTGACTACATTTGAACATTCATTTCCTCTCGAGTTAAAACCGCTCCTCGCCGCCCTCAATCGACCGGACGCACTGAATGTTAAAAGTCTTTAACCATATCTGATAAAACACAGCGCCAACAGTAAAGTTATCATTCACATATCATACATGGACACTTCCAATTTCCTCATCAAAACAGGGTCACATTGTTCTAGCACTGAACAAGACTGAACAGTAATTGCGTATTTATTTATTCTTCTTCCTATTTTGGAATAGTGTACCCGCAGAGAGAGAGAGAGAGAGAGAGAGAGAGAGAACGAGAGAGAGAGAGAGAGAACGAGAGAGAGAGAGAGAGAACGAGAACGAGAACGAGAGAGAGAGAGAGAACGAGAGAGAACGAGAGAGAGAGAGAGAACGAGAGAGAAAGAACGAGAGAGAGAGAGAGAGAGAGAGAGAGAGAGAACGAGAGAGAGAGAGAACGAGAGAGAGAGAGAGAGAGAACGAGAGAACGAGAGAGAGAGAGAACGAGAGAACGAGAGAGAGAGAGGTCCAAGTCCATTGTCTTTCCTTGCCAGCATTGTCTTTGTCTCCCCGTCAGCCCGACAGGGAGATCTCGTAGTCGCTGGACGACAGCGACGCGCGCCCCACTTTCCGCACGTTCTTGGCGTTGGTGATCCTCGCCAGCGTGTCCACCGGCTTCTCAAAGTACTGGACCAGCGCCTGCTCCGTGAGCACCGACGCCAGGAACTGCTCGAAGGTGATGGCCCAGTCCTTGTCGATGCTGGTGCTGTGGGGGAGGCCTCCTCCTCTGTCGCCGCCGCCGCCGCCGCCGCCGCCGCCCGACTCCACGCCGTCGCCGCCGCCGCGCCCGTCCGCGTTCCCCCCCGCCGCGTCGTCGCCGCGGCTACGCACCAGCACCGTGTCGTCGGCGATGTCCTCGCACTGCAGCTTGCTGTTGTCGTCCGGCTCGTGGGAGCCGGCGCTCAGCACCGAGTAGGAGGACACCGACGTGTCGTCCTTCGTCTCGTCGTCCGAGGTCAGCATGGCCGCCGCCGCCGCCGACGACGACAGCGTTCCCGCCTCCTTGGGCGACGACGACGAGTCCTCCCCCTCCTCCAGCTTCACGTCCTGCAGCGGCGCCGTCTGTTCACCGCGCGCTTCGTCCTCCTCTTCTTCTTCTTCTTCTTCGTCCTCTTCTTCTTCTTCTTCTTCATCCCTGTTCTCCACGCTCGCCTTGCTCTCCTCCGAATCCGCGGCAGCGGCGGCGGTAAATAAAGTCTCTTTCAGGTGGGTTGGTTGGAAAGCTCCGCGGCCTGCGGTCTCCCGGGAGTGTGTGCGATCTGCTCTGGGCCGGTCCGGCTCCGGGTTCCCCTCTCGGTCCTCTCGGTCCTCGGGTCCAGGGCAGGAGAACATCTTGCCCACCTCCCCCATCTCCAGCAGCAGGCTGGTGACGGTGGCCGTGGCGTGGTACAGCTCCTGCTCCGCCGGGTCCTCGCTGAACATGCTGTACAGCGTCTTGCACAGCTCGATGAACTGGCTCTGGGGGAGGAGGGGAGGAGGGGAGCAGAGTCAGTAACAACGGCGGTTTTCAAACTGTGTGGGTCGCAGCAGCGGACCAAGCGGGTCTGTGACGAATGGATAACCGCACATATGTATCAACAGACTGTAATATCCTCACATAGCTATAAATATAAATACAAGTTGTATTAACCGCACCTGGTCACCAGATGGCGGCACACATAATACACTGGGGGCGGGCGCTCAACACTAGCCAATCAGAGCATATTATGCGTCATAGAGGCCACGCCTACCCAGGTACTACTAAACTACGCAACCGGGGGAAGAGCAGAAACCCTACAGGCAGCGTATCTGGACAGATACCCAGCTAAGGGGGAGCTCCACGCGCGTGAATTTTACAATTCCTCTCCATTTGCTTCATAGATAATAGACCTAAAGCTAAAACAAATAAAGTGAGTTAAAAGCGTTCCTGAGTCGGCGGCCTTCTTTCTCAATGAACATCACTACAGGTCGCGGCACGCGCTTTTGTTGACATGGTAACTAGAACGTATCGCTTATTTTACTGCACTAAAGGTACCTCCACGGGTGGGTCATGGCATGATGAACAATGTGGGAACCCCTACAGCATAATAAAGGTCAATAGCACCACCGCGACCAACTGGTACTGACTGGGATGGCGTCCAGGTGCTCACCTGGTTCAGTTTGGGGAGGTTCTTCGTGGTTTCCAATTTGGGCTTTGTGTCTTGGTTCCATAGCTTCAGATAATGGCGATAATCGGACGTTTGCAGTTTCTTCACTATGGTGGAGAAAAACACAGATTAGATTCTAGTGGAGGGTTGCATTCGGAGAGTATGAAGAGTATTTCATACATTTCACAAATACGTTTGTATTCTTTGGCATACCCAGTATTCATTTATTAGACAACTATCTACAAACATCTTATGTTTGTGTGTTCTTCACTTTTTAATAATAATAATAATTAATAACAACAATAATTATTAATAATTAATAAAGAATTATAGCAATAATTTATAATTTTAGGTCACTTGACGAGCGTATTTTACCCTTTTCAGTCTTGAACGTAACTCTGACAAAGCCATCATCCTTGGACTTGGAGTCATTACCTGGGAAGAAGATGGTCGACATGGTAATGCATTACGTATCCCCGAAGAAATAGCATTTTCTCACACCTGGTGGTGTTTGATTTAAGTCATCTTGTTTGCCTCCAACTGGTTTATAATATGATGTTACAAACTAAATATCAGAGAATCTAGAGTAATGCACATTTAAACACGGTTATCCTGTTGACAAGCTGTAATCCCGGTTCTTACCCATAGATGTCTCTGGGGTGATGTCTTCAAAGAAGTATTGGGTGGCTTCAAAAGCAGAGTCTGGTTCGTCGTGTTCATTGCTGACATCTGGGAGAAGGAAAGAGCACTGTGAGCTTCTCCACTCAGCTCTGGTGGTATTGCATACCGTGGTCAACATCTCATCTAAATGGTGTGTGTTACATTGTAAAACTATTCATTTTTAATCATTTAGGAGACACTGTTATTCAAAAGCGACTTACAGTGAACTCAGATCAGGTCATTATTGAGCAGGTAGGGGTTAGGGCATCTTGCTCAAGGATGCCCATGTAGGTTTTGTGGACATTGGGGATGTTCATATTGCTCACCAGGTAAAACGTGCATCTTGTACAGCAGTTTCAGCTTCTCTGTCAGCTCCCCATAGCACAGGACACCTACCAACACCACAGACCACCAACGCGATTTGATAAACACATCCGGGGTTCCCGAAACAGATTCATTATGGTGGCCTAAAACTAGCATAGTGTGGCTAAAAATAGCATAGCTGGCTAAAAATAGCATAACTAGTATCAAACCTGGATCGTCACAGCAATATTTATTAATATTCAATATTCATACTTGTTCTAATTTCTAATCAATGCCCTACACACACGCGCGCGCGCACACACACACACACACACACACACACACACACACACACACACACAGGTTAATCCCTTCCATCGACCTCCCTCTTTGCCCTCATTCTTTATCATGTATTAGGCCCGTTATTACTCAATTGTTATATTATTATTTATTATCTTTATTTCTAATAAACCTAAATACTGAAAAAAACGAAATAAATATATCAAAACGCGCATGAACAAAACTAAACCAAAAACAAAACACAGATGCGACTAGGGCCATGTGGTTGTTCACCCGCCCCGCCCCCCCCCACACACACACACACACACACACACACACACACACACACACACACACACACACCCCCCCCCCCCCCCCCCAAACTCACTCAGGCCGCTGATGAACTCGCGGAAGTTGATGAGCGCGTCCCCGTTGTGGTCCAGCAGGCGGAAGAAGCGCGCGGCCAGCGGGTCGGAGTGGGCCTCGTTGGCCCAGGGGAAGAGCAGCGCGAAGAGGCCCCGGAACTGCTCCACGTTGATGCGGTACTGCTCCAGGTAGGGCAGGCTGGGGTCGTGGCGCTCCGTCACGTCGGTGCCCCCGCCCCAGTAACAGCTGGTCAAGTGCTCCGTCTAATGAGGCGGCGAGGGGGGGGGGGGGGGGGGGCGATTTTAAAACACCCAAGACCTAAGCTCGCCTAGCGTCAGCGCCGACAGCTACTTGAGGAACACATGGAATGGATAATATCCTATGCAGAGTGGAGGAAGACACAGCTTGCCTCTATTAAGTGCTACTTAGAAAGAAATGGCAGTTGAAATGCACCCTATTTAGACGAAGAAGTATATTAAAAAGGTACAATATTCTAGTGGGCAAAAACCGAATCACTTTATACTCATTTAGGATAAGGGGTTCACCTATTTCAATTGGTTCAGCCAACTTAAAGAGACCAAAGACCTAGCTCAAGAGTTGAAGTATTAAGGTATAATATTGTGATATGAATACTGCTTTATACTTACTCCACTTCTCTTGTTATGAACACTACTGTTGTATTGGTAATACAATCCACTGTGAAGTGTGAACATTGTTTAAAAAGAACAGCTTGTGTTAACTCGGCTTGCGTGAGCTCAGCTCGTGTCAGCCCAGCTTGTGTTGGCTTGTGTTGAGAACAGGCTTAGTGGCTCATGCCGTGGCTTTAGCCTTGCGAGTCAAAAGCGAACAAGATCTGCTTTGACTTGTATTCCCTGCTACGGTGTTACCATGACAACATGTCAATTGGGGGAACGGCGGCGAAGGGGAAGTGAAGCTCGTACTGCTCTATGAAAACACTGTGCCAGTAACTCACCTTGAACAACACAAAAAGCTCCTCCAGTTCATCGATACCGAAGGGAGTCTCCGTCACAATAGTACGGACCTGAAACACACGCGCACAAAAAGTAGAATCGCATTCATGTGACACTTTTAAAAATAGTACAATAAATACAGCTCCTCTTGATGCGGTTTCCCGTTGCATTGCATGGCAAGGTTTACTCAGCGCTTCCCTCCAAGGATCTCTTGTAATGAATATGAATATAATGCTCGTACCACGTTGCGCTTGGTTGTGTCCTCGATGGTCTGGATGACTCTCAGTCTCTGTTTGAAACGCATCTGCTCAATCACATCTGCACGGATAGAGCCAAACTTCTACACAGAAAATGGAGAGGGGGAAAAAAAGATATTTAATGTGGTGGCACTAGTGTTCGTCGTTGTTGTTGTTGACATCCCGATGTCATTATCATTATTGAAGGGACCACACTGAAGTAAAACGAATGGGAAGGCAGTAAGACTTTAACAGACAATAGTGCATTTAGTCCATTTAATTAGTGTCAAAAACGGCAAGACGGCGGATGGTACAGTTGAGATGCGGACCTCGTAGGAGCTGCGGACCAGCTTGAAAATGTCCACCTCGGGGTGTGGGTCACCGTTGTCCGTGAGCAGGGAGTGGAGATGGGGGATGGGTGGGAGGGTGCTGTCCTTGTTGGTCACACTGTCCAAGTACCTGGAGATGGATATGACGTGGTGTGATTATGACCACACTCACTGTGGTAGAAATATATACAGGGTTGCTTAGTGCCAAGATCAGTTGACAATGCAGAACATCTTTACTCTAGATGACTTCAAAAGAAGAACCAACAAGTAATGCCTCCACTTTCATTAACATAAAACATTTTAATATTGTGGATTAATTTCAATTTAGCCACAATAAGGAGAGAAAAACCAACATTTTAAACCACACCATTAGATGTGAACAAGCCTCAGCTTTTCTTGGGGTATATCCCAATTTAAACCATTAGGTGGCAGCAAACTCCCAGAAACTGAGTTTGGAGTTCCTCTTTAACTTCTGTATTTTAACAACATGGCAGTCTCCCATGGAGGTCTAACAACATGGCGTCCTCCTCACCTGCCCAGCACCGTCATGGCCTCGCCGTCGTCTTTGCAGCCGAGTAGCTGGTGAATGTTGGCGTGCAGCACGGACAGCGCCAGCTGGAAGATGACCTTGATGCCCTCGTAGAAGAAGCAGTCCACCACCACCACCGCGCTCTCGAAGGGCATGACGGACAGGAAGAGCGTGAGGAACCAGGACAGGGAGATGGTGGAGATGACGCCCAGGTCCTGCATGCAGTCGTACAGCTGGGGCACGTACTCCCGGGCCAGCTCCTCGAACACGCCCTGGTCCACCAGGGCTCCTACAAAAGGGGAACAGACAAAAAGGGGAACGAGAGGACATGAGACAAACACAGTTACTGATATATTCGCCGTTGCGTTAGCCGGCACATATATTCGCGCATTACGTCAATAACAGGACAATCTAATACAACGAGACATAACTACTTGTATAGGTCGTTTATTTAAGTTTAAACATATTTGGCAACATATTACCTACACAAAAGTAAGTCAATGAACTAATGGCCAAGACCGCAGACTCGCAAAGCAGAAAGAACGCACCGCGGCTGGTGTGTTTTCCACATTCGAATATTAATTTTCACCTTCGAATGTCTGTTTTTAAAAAAACTATTCGAATATATATTCGAATTTTGAATATTTGTGGGACATCAGAAGGCACGTTAAGCAAGGTGCATTAGCAAGTGGTGGAGCATAGAGCCAGACAAGCCGTGGTGCTTTTGCCAGGTGTGTCAGCCGTGGTTTATTAGCCGTGGTTGTGTTCACTGTAAGCCACTTTGGATAGAAGCCGCTTCTACTTCCAAGTACTACATGGTGCCTGGATCTGCTCTACTCACCCACGACCCTGGTGTTGTAGTAGTCGGGCAGCATCCTCTCACAGAGGGCCACAAGTAACCAGAACGCCTCCTCTTCTTTGGCATAGAGCAGTAGCACCGATGTCACAATATTCATGGCCTGAGATGGTGGTGGTGGTGGTGGTGGTGGTGTTGGTGGTGGTGGTGGTGGGGAGAAGGGAACATTAGGTAGGAGGCCAGCAGGATCAACACCACTTAAGAGGAACATATTGTAGTCATGTCACTAAAGGTTTTGGACTTGCAAAAGGTCGTTCTTCCTAACCTTGAGCACTGGGTTGAGGTTTGTTAGTTTGATCATCAGAACACTTCATATTGAATGGGGTTGTTGCTAGTTTATAGTAAGCCGCATATTTATCATTGATCACAAGAGAAACTATCCCACTGTTTTATTAATCAGAACGTGGTTTTAGCCCATTTCTACGAAAATATTTATGAACCCAGCTTCTTACATGTTTGTGCATCTGCTGGTCCCCGTGTGGGAAACACACTGGGATTACCTGAAGGGTTACCTGACATCCTATGGTGGTCTAGTAGTCTTTACCTGACAGTAACCTATGGTGGTCTAGTAGTCTTTACCTGACAGTAACCTATGGTGGTCTAGTAGTCTTTACCTGACAGTAACCTATGGTGGTCTAGTAGTCTTTACCTGACAGTAACCTATGGTGGTCTAGTAGTCTTTACCTGACAGTATCCTATGGTGGTCTAGTAGTCTTTACCTGACAGTAACCTATGGTGGTCTAGTAGTCTTTACCTGACAGTAACCTATGGTGGTCTAGTAGTCTTTACCTGACAGTAACCTATGGTGGTCTAGTAGTCTTTACCTGACAGTAACCTATGGTGGTCTAGTAGTCTTTACCTGACAGTAACCTATGGTGGTCTAGTAGTCTTTACCTGACAGTAACCTATGGTGGTCTAGTAGTCTTTACCTGACAGTAACCTATCGTGGTCTAGTAGTCTTTACCTGACAGTAACCTAGTAGTCTTTACCTGACAGTAACCTAGTAGTCTTTACCTAACAGTATCCTATGGTGGTCTAGAAGTCTTTACCTGACAGTAACCTAGTAGTCTTTACCTGACAGTAACCTAGTAGTCTTTACCTAACGGTATCCTATGGTGGTCTAGAAGTCTTTACCTGACAGTAACCTAGTAGTCTTTACCTAACGGTATCCTATGGTGGTCTAGTAGTCTTTACCTGACAGTATCCTATGGTGGTCTAGTAGTCTTTACCTGACAGTATCCTATGGTGGTCTAGTAGTCTTTACCTGACAGTATCCTATGGTGGTCTAGTAGTCTTTACCTGACAGTAACCTATGGTGGTCTAGTAGTCTTTACCTAACGGTATCCTATGGTGGTCTAGTAGTCTTTACCTGACAGTATCCTATGGTGGTCTAGTAGTCTTTACCTGACAGTATCCTATGTTGGGGTTTCTGAAGGCGTAGGCGGTGAGGACTCTGCGCAAGGCGGCGATGCCCATCTCGTTCTGGAAGGCCGGGTGTTCGGGGAGCGATCGGTGCAGGTCCCTCTCGATCTCCTCCGTGGCCAGGTTGTACCGGCCCATCGATTTCTCCACCAGGTCCTCGTAGTACCCTGGGTGGGTCACCATCTCGTTGATCGCCCCTTTTTGGGAAACAACGATATGCGTGTGTGTGAGAATCTGGACCAGAGTGATTATCTTATTTGGTTTAAAATGAAATACGTTTACATTGTAGAAATATTATAATTTCAATACCGTTTGTGAAAAAGTTGGCATGTAGTAACTCAGAATTAATCAGGTGTCATGGTGACATCAAATTAAAGTAGGTGAAATTTAAGGATAACTTCTAGCACATATGTGGTCCCCTAGGTTGCGATAACTACTCCCACGCTTGGAACCAAAACTACATTTAACAGCCAAACCAGAACAGGACACGCCACGACAGGTGACACTGTTGCAACAATGCCCCAGACAGACACCTGTCAAACTGGTTTTAATATTTCCTTTTACTATACGTTTCAATATAGCAGACATCCGACAACCCTTGTTCTTGTAGAACACCAGTAAATATAGTCTATGGTATATGTTAGCAAGGCAAACTCTGTGGCTCCACAACAGCAGCAGAGTTGCACATAAGTAGGTCAGTAGAGGTGGGAGCTGCTTATCCCACTGCTCTCCTCATGTGGAATAAACCAAACTGCCTGCAGCTTTATGTAACCCATTGGTCATTCAAGGTTCTCCTGCGCACATATTTCAATCCCTTAAAAAAAAAAAAAAAAGGTTCATTTTGCTTTTCCTTGAAAAAAAATGAAAAATGGAAATGGAAAATGGGAGATAGGATGAGCATCTCTATACCTTTGCCCTCGTTGACAATTCCCGGATGGATTTGTTGGTTTGAAAATGCCAATTCGAAGGCCCTGACCATAGACCTGCCCCACCACCATTTCTCATTGAGGGAAGCTAAAGACAAATGTGCGTTTTACTCTCCAACAAGAAGTCGAGAAAGGCCCTCAGGGAATACACTGTAAACAAGTGGTGCCATTCTTTAAGTGCTTGATTGATGGACATGTCTGGATAGCCATACATCCATACATCCATACATGCCGTGTTATTGTCGGTCATATGCCCCATTTCCCTTCGATGAAATATCGCTCTTTTGACGCCTCTGAGGACGGTAAAAAATGACCGTCACATTGTGTCTCATGAGTAATCTCATGACATGTAGTCAATATTTTCACTTCAATATTTTCCCGTCAGAGTTGACGTGCGAGTCTTTGCATGTGCGCACGTGTGTGTTTGTGACGCACACACACACACACACACAGTAGGTGTTTATGTGGAGGCACGGCAGCAGGTCGTTAGCTCACCGGAGAAGAGGAGCCAGAGCTCTCCTCTCATGTTCTCCGGGATGCCTTGGAGCACCAGGTCCTTGGTCTTCTCCGTGCGGTACATGCACACCCCCTGGCCGTACTCCGTCAGGTGGTTCTTCCACGCCTGCTCCTTCAGGAACTCCTTCGCCTACAAAAGAGAAAGAAAAATAAACATTACATACCAGTATCAAGTTACATTTTCAGACTTGATTGTTGCCGATTTGACTGTCGTCAGCCTCACCTGTAGGTCACTTTGGATAAAAGCATCTTCTAAATGACTAAATAACAAAATGTCAATGCTACATAAACATTACTTCCATGTTACATTTGACTTGATTTTCGAACACACTTCGTTGAACATTTGAAGTCTACTAAACTTGTGTTGTGATTCCTATAGCTACTCTGCACTCTGTCCAGGTGATATTTTTAGAAACCTGGTTGTGCATCACTTGGAATTTTCTCTGGAGCTGCTCCAGTTTTAATCGAATGCACCTTCACTGCTCTCTCCTATATCTGCATCTGGCTGACAGTATATTGCTAAAAAATCTGCTAAATGACTACACAACCAAAAGTACATGCTAAATGTGTGGTCAACAGCGAGCGACTACTATTACTTTCACTAGCAACGTGACAATGCAATCCTTTCAAATGGATGGGACACATTTAATGCAGTGCATCATCCAGCGTTGTGGTGCCTCTGGCTGTTTCTGCGTAGGCCAACCCTTGAGTTTAACCAGAGCACGTACACTAGTCCCAGCAAAACGCATCGAATTAACAGTTCAATGTAAGAAAATTGGGACAAGTGCTTTTCCTTATTTTACATGGAAATGATTATGAGCCCCTTTAAATTTGATTATGAAACACTTGCCTTTGAGGACATGCCAACAATCTGTCTCTGTAAATCTTTGAAAAATAATACATTTCTGTGGGTTTCATTTGAATAACTAGTTAAGACAGAATGCAATCGACCGGGGAACATCTCTGTTTATAAAGAATTGGCATGTGTGCCCATTGCCTTTCACAATCATTACCCCACTCTAAATAATGAATTCACAAAAGATTAACACAGATCATCTTGGCAATTTCACGCCCCAGAACCGCTGACATTGTCATTTAGACAAAATTAGTTTTCTACTCTTTTTGCTATTAGTAATTTAACACTTGTATCCAAAGCGGCCAACAGAGAATACAGATACATGCCATTAAGGAGACATGCGCTGGCGGTGGAGGAAGTGCTTGTTTGTTCGTAGGAAGAGCGTGTTCGTAAGGGAAGCGTGTATTTGTAGGAAACGCAGGTTTGTAGGCAGGGGCGGAGCCAAACTTTGTGTACAGCCGGGGCTTAGCCCAGAGGGGGGTCTGGGGGTTCTCCCCCCAAAAAATGCGAAGATGCGATTTCCTGCATTCTAGTCCATTTTAGGGTGACCTGCTGGACAAATCCTAGATCCCTTCTAATTCATAGCCTACATTTTCAGTTGCAGGGCCTTTTTGTTGTTGGCCAATATTTGCCCAGTAATAAGGCTTAATGTAATGTATAGGGAACATGGTGTCAGGGTTGTCATAACTTCAAATAAAAGATCCGGGGCTTTTGCAGTGAGATTCGGGGCTTCAGCCCCGAAAGCCACCCCCTCGCTCCGCCCCTGTTTGTAGGAAGTGCACGCGTTCATAGGAAGCGCGTGTTTGTAGGTAGCGTGGGTTCGAAGGTAGCACGCATTCATGGGAAGCGCGTGTTCATGGGAAGCGTGTAGGACCCACCAGCTTGGGGTTGAACTCCTCTGGGGAGCGCCGGCGGTACATGGTCATGAGGGCCTGCGTGGCCGTGGGCACACTGCTGTCATTGAGGTTGAACTGCCGCTCGCCGTCCGAGCCCAGGCTGCTGCGCTGGGGGCTGCAGGACAGCAGGGACCCCTGCTGGAAGGAAAAAAAGGGCCTTTAAGCTTTAGTGCTGCAGTCCCTATTCTCATCTTCCCAAAACCTTTGTGATTCTTCTTCCATTTCTGAATCTGAAGACTTCAGAGTACATCTCTTTAGTTTCCTCATCTGTTCCATCTTTCTGTATTGGGCTGGACATTTGGTGCAGTCAATTAAGCAATACATGCCCATTGCCCAATGTTTCTATATACCGTTATTCAATATACCATTTCCCCTTTTCAGTCTTCACACGTACTGATCAAATTAAACGGGCACATCATGACCTGAAGTCCTGAAGCTTCTCGTTTCCAGTTTGTCTAACAAAGATTGCAATACACAGCGCGGCTATCAATAACACCAATATCTCACTATGGATCAAATCCATAGTGCGGCCATACCATAACACAACAAAGCGTTACCTCATCGTCGGAGATGGTCAGGCTGCCGGTCAACTCCCGCTCTAGGTAGACCTTGGAGCTGGTCTGCTGCAGGAAGTCCGAGATCCTCTGGACCAGGAAGTCACGGTCCTTGAGGTTGGCGAACAGGAAGGTCATGCGGTTCTTGGTGCTGATGGACAGCGGGCTGGGCAGCACGTGAGAGCTGTCCGCCTTCTCCACGATGGTCACCTGGAGACGCACAAGGACACCCCCCCCATCTTAAGATATATTTTACTACTACTACTACTAAGTGTAAAAACACCCAGTTTTCCATCCACACTAGCGCTTTCACCAGCATTCTCAAAACGCTATTTTTGCGGCCTTCATTCCTGCGAATGCCCAGACCAACTTTAGCAGGCCACCAATATCTGGATCATCTACTTTGGAGACAGAAAGCTATAAAAGGGTTTAAAAGGCAGAATCAGTCTTATTTCCAATACTACGGTACACCACTCCAATAATCCAACAGTTATTCAGCGAGCCGGTCATTATTGTGAAATCAACCCTGACTCGAATCCTGCTTATTACACAGCTACCTACTAAAGAAATCAATAACTTAACACAAAATATAACAAAAAATGATTTTATTGCTTCCGCTAAAAATAATTGTCTGTTGGATTCTACAGTTGGAAATGGCATCAATAGCGACGCTCTGTTATTCATAGCAGCGGTCTGTAATTCAGGATGGATGGTAATGGATCATCAACCACAGCAAACACATCAACAAACATCCCACCTCGCGTAGGGGGATGATGAGGCTGCACAAGGTCTCTTCCTTGCTGGTGAAGCAGATGTAGTTGGTGGAGACGAACATCTGGCCCAGGATGTGCATCTTGTTGAAGGGCGTCCAGAGAGTGCAGTCCGTGTGTCCGTCCAGCTTCTCGTCCTTCGGCAGGCGGAACAACGCGCGGTAGCGCTCGCTCTTAGCTCTGGCGTCCAGATCCCTTATGGAAGAAACACAGGGTGAGGTCATGATCGAGAGATCTGACCATGATGTCAAGGCTACTCAAGGGTCCAAGCAAGCCAAGGTGATGCAAAACATCTACTTTGGATTTTCTTTATTCTATTAGATGTATTGTGTGTGTATATACAGTATATATATATTGTAATAATCTCATTTGTATTCTTATATTCTGTAGTTTGATTTTGCACTGTCCTTTAATGCTGCTGCATCAGCAGAATTTTCCTTTGGGAATTCATGAAGGTTGGTATCCCTGGTTAATTCATGTGGGTAATTGGCGGGAGCCGCCACTGTTGTTTTTCAAACGAACAGTCGCACACCTAAACCACGGCCAAAAACCAGGTAGCTGCCAGTCGTTCGCCATAGGACGCCGATTGGTCCGAACCACTGGTGGTTCAGCCACAAGCGCATAACTTGAAGCCTGGCTGGACCGATCTCCAGAGAGAAACAGAATGTGAACTGGCGAGATCAGGACGGTCTCACACGTACCCCCATTTGAGAAACACTGTCTCAAAGGAGCTCACCTCTTGAGGGCGGACACCTTCTGGGGGGACTTCCGCTTGAGCTTGGGAAGAGAGCGGTCCTGCTCGAAGCCCTTGTTGTCCAGGAGCTGCCGCATGGCGATGTTGGCCAGCTGCTCGGCCAGCTGGAAGGTTTCGTTGATGCTCAGGAAGACGGAGAAGAGGTGGTGGCGGGCGCGCGTGCTCACCCTGATGACGTCCGGCAGCAGCAGGGTGGCACTCTTCTCCAGCTGGGTGATGTCTGCCCACCGCACCACCAGCTTGGCTGAGGGAGGGAGGGAGGGAGGGAGGGAGGGAGGGAGGGAGGGAGGGAGGGAGGGAGGGAGAGACAGAGAGGAAGAGAAATAGAAAGAGAGAGAAGGGGGGAACGACAGAAAGGAGGAGGGGGAAAGGGACAGAATGAGAGGGAGAAAGAGCGAGACACAACAGGAACAATGAGTGATTGTAAGTTTGGTTGCATACAAACACATCAGGCCATGTGCCTAAGCCATGTGCTTGATATCCAAACATACAAATGTATTTTTATTCATTGCTTTTGTCTCACAATTTCTTTACTAATGAAGAATTTGTATTTAAAAAATACATGACCCGACTGTGCATTCACATTTATAAAACAAAAATAAAACACAATTTGACAGAGCCTGACCAAGACACAAACCGAGTCGCCTCGAATTGTGGACCGAATCGGGCCCCCTGTGTCCCATCTGAAAACACACACATTTCCACTCGGGGCCCCTACCCTCTTTGCCCAGCAGGTAGGAGTAGAAGCACAGGTGGTTGATGCTGAGGTACAGCCAGCCCTGGCGCGGGACCTTGCCCTTCCAGTAGCTGCAGGAGTAGTAGTTGACCAGCTTCTCCTCCTCCGGCATGCCGAACAGCTTGCGAAACTTAGCGATGGCCTCCTTGAACTTGTCCGTGTCGTCGTCTTCCTTCACTTCCTGGTTCTTGTTGTACTCCGCTATGATGCCCTGCCGGGGGAGAAGCAAGATGGACGACATGAGAGGGGTGTGTGTGTGTGTGTGTGTGTGTGTGTGTGTGTGTGTGTGTGTGTGTGTGTGTGTGTGTGTGTTGGGAGTGTGAAATACTTTGGCTGGGAAGCTCCGTTACGGAAAATATATACAATAAAATAAAAGATACATCATAAAAAAT
The DNA here is from genome assembly GCA_030340625.1 of Merluccius polli. Classification (NCBI taxonomy): domain Eukaryota; kingdom Metazoa; phylum Chordata; class Actinopteri; order Gadiformes; family Merlucciidae; genus Merluccius; species Merluccius polli. Next base: position 57,429 of record JAOPHQ010001215.1, read on the forward strand.
ATAAATAAAAGATATGTAAAGGCATATATATAATATACAATATAAAAACAATATGAAAAGCAATAGGGTATAAGGGGGATAAGGTATCTAGTGTGTGCGTTTGTGCGCAAGTGTTTGCTAGATGAACGATGGTTAATCAACTTCACATTATGCTAAGTGGTCAAAACAAATACAGATTTGCACCTTCTTTAGTCAAAATGCATACAATTCATAATAAATAATTCCAACTTTTATGACAGGACAGATGCATGCATGGTATCCCAGCGTAGAAACACCCCGGCCTCTGAGACGGGGCGTGGCGTGGACATACCTGCACTTTTCCTTTGACGAAGGTGGTGATGTCGTTCTCGTTCTCGAAGATGGAGAGAGTCTGCAGCAGATTGTGTTCCAGCCACTCCCAGTGTTCAGTGATCTCCTTACGGGAAGTCCCTGGGGGGGGGGGGAGGGAGATGAAAAAGTGTGTGTGTGTGTGTGTGTGTGTGTGTGTGTGTGTGTGTGTGTGTGTGTGTGTGTGTGTGTGTGTGTGTGTGTGTGTGTGTGCATGCGTATAATATAAAGCAATAAAGCTCCGATTCATACCATACCATGTGTTGTCGTCACGGTAACGCACATAATGGTATAGTATAATCTATAATAGTATAATCTAACAGAAATTGTAGTCTCTGTATACATGCATGTATGTACAGTATGTATGTATGCATACATACATGTATGCATGTATGTATGCATACATACATACATGCATACATGTATGCATGTATGCATGTATGCATGTATGCATGTCCTTTGATTTTCTGGACAACCGTTCATCCGCTTGACTTCACACTTGGCGGATGTATTTGAGGACCCAAGGAAGTGCAGTGTTGGGTGTGAAGTTGTTTGGATCAGCGGTTCTCGAGAAAGCTGCAAGCAGCATTAATGGAGGCCAACGACTCGGCCAGTTCCAAACAGGCGCGTTTTAAAACGGGCACTGTACTAGTAATAATAATGGAGGGGAAATAACTAAATAAATATCCAACATCACCTAGGAGGTGGACACCCTACCCAGTCTAATCATAAAGGCTCCCAGCCAGGTTTATGACTATTAATCAAATAGGCATATGCTCCCATCAAGATAACCCTCCCGTATAAACTGCCTCCTGCTGCACCCCCCTCCTGGCTCCCGCGCTCCTCATTTTCAGGCCGAGTGTATCGCAGTCTTCCATTACAGACAGAGAAAGCTCCACCGTTAATGTACGGCCCCACACACACACTCACTGGAAACCATCTCTGCTAATAACATCATCAGTGGCGAATGTGTTACACTGTTTCAGCAACAAAAGACAAGACAAAATGCATTCAAGTTTAACCAAAATGGCAGCCAGCCACATTTTTAACGTAAAAAAAAACTATGCTGCCATCCTTATCCTTCAACAAAAAATAAATGCTAGAGCAAGACAAGGGGTTATAAAGAAGCAACCCAATCCAGTCTCCGCTGTAATAAAAGGCTGTTTTCTGTTGAATTTGATTTTAGTGTCCTTGAAGCAGATGCATTCAAACCCAACCCTTCAAGGCAAATGTTTTGTAATGAACACAACTAGAGTCAAACAGAAGGAGCATTATGCCCGGTGTTATGTGGAAGGGCCAGGAAAGATTGTATACAAAAGGGGCCATTTAACGGAAAAAACAACAACGAGCAGATGGTGTGCAAAAATAAACTGAACCCCATTACTCAATAACATTTCAGATCAAATCCATCAAAATACACCACTCCCACTAGATTTATTTTTATTGATTTGTGTATCAACTTTCTTCATCTCCTCTAATGGGGACATTTAGGTTAGTAAGCATGATGATGTCATATTTGGCCTAGGGGGTGGGTGGGGGGGTGGCCATACTACTGCTGTACATGTGGACTTCATACGCAAAATGGCGGATATTTCTGTTGCTCATCAGAGCTTTTATAGTATACCTTATTTCCTGTAGAAGCTGGAAAAAGGATATTTAAAAAAATCGTATTTAAAAAAAAAAAAATCATATTAAAAAAAAAATCATATTAAAAAAAAAATCATTAAAAAATCATATTTAAAAAAAATCTTATTTAAAAAAATCATATTTTAAAAAAGATTTTAAAAATCATTTTTTTAAAAAAAAATCATATTTTTTTTAAAAAACGTGGAGATTTCCGGGGACAGCTCCAGCTGGGTACAGGCCACCAGAAACAGGGCTGTCCCTGGAAAACAGCTACGTCTGGTCACTTAGCTAATGAGCTAATTTTAGTCTGTAGTCCCTGGGCAGGTTACTACAAATTGGTGGCCTAATATTATCCATACAGTGCTTTGGCGAGCACTACAGTACAACACACAATACAGTAAAATACATCAATATAACAGATGCAAAAACAGGGAGAATATGTAATCTCTGGCCGTGCCAGAGATGAGGTAGTATGATTACTCATGCTTGCAAGTGTGGTGTGCTTTAAGCCATCTCTTCAGTTTACGTTTAAAGGTTAGTGTGTCGTGCCAGGGGGATATGTACCATGAGCGATAATCCAGTAGACCAGAGAGTCTGGTGTCTGGTACAGGATTCGGTACGGAGCCACTCTGGCACTGGAGTCCAACACCACGTCCAGAGTCCCCACCAGCAGACCTGTGGAGGAAACAGAAACAATAGCAGGCCATTGAGGTGTGAGATGACAGGAGTAAAAACAATGTTACAGCATTTTGGAGTGTAAAAACAATGCAATGCTGGGAAAAGCTGAATCAAAAATATAACCAAAAGATTATCTATAGCCTTTAGCATAAATGACCGACCATCCATCCATCCATCCATCCATATTCATGCAAGAGTGGATCTTTTAGAAGCTGTTTCCAAACTTTGTTTTGCAAACCACTACCCATCCACTGCATGACTAGTTCTGAGTCATAATGTTCAAGATGTTGAGATGAGGGTGAGTAACCAGCAGACAACTGGTTGACGAAAGGTCATTTGGAGAACAATAAACAGCACTCATTCTTAACCGACTACACTGCTGTGGTTGTACTGTTCCCATTCAGGACAGCAGAAGGAATTGAGAGCAATGCGTCGTTATTTACCATACAGCACATATTTACCATGACCCCCAGTTACAACTGAACCCTGGTCTGAGACCTGGTTTAAAGTCTGAGCAGCTTGTAACCTGTATTCCTGTGTGTTGTTGTGGTCTCATTGTGCGTCACAACAACTGGCTTATTGTGTGTTACATGGAAAAGAGTCCTCTTTCAGAAAGTCAATCACCCGACTGATGCAGTCATGCCGTACTGACCACAGCACGCTGGACCAGCTCACACGGGACAACAACGCCATTAATATTCCATGCTTAAAAAAGTAATTATTACTCACACCGACAGCTTAAAAAACAATAATTAAAAAAAAAAAAAAAAAAGTTGCCTTAATTATGCAGCAGTCTCAAATGCAGAGCTGAATAAAACATATAAAATAGAATAGCATATTGTAAATTGTATATTTAAAAAAGGTTGTACCCATCTTGGATGATCCACTTCAGATAATGTTATCCACTTTATACAACAAAAAATTACTCTTGAACTAATCTTTTGAGTATCGAGTCAAATACGTGTTATCCAAAAACCCTAACTCTAACTTATTCAACTGTGGTAATCTCACAACACAATAAAGCGACTAATGTCATAAAGAATAAAACCAAAACACTTCACACTCCTGTTGGGTGGCCTACGTCTCTCCGAAATGACACGTGGCGTGTGGATCAACGGCCGAGCTAGCGTTTGGTCATTTCCAGTTATTCCAGGTATTATTACAGATGTATAATGCAGCATATCGTCAGGTGCACACATTTTTGTTTAATACATCGTATAATACAACCGTTTGTTTTTCTCGACCAAAATCAAAGTTGCAGTTACCTTATTACCATAGACTAATGAACTTTAGATATTTTGAGACATTTGGACTGAGTCATCTACAATTCATGCGAGGGTTTTCGTCCAGATAAAAAAAATGTCAAATCATGATTTCAAAATACATAATTTGATACAGCAGGCACTCTTGCATGCGACCACCTAGCGACCACCAACAACACAAGACGCACATGTTTGGAAATCTCTGTGAAAGAAACGATCAACACTTTGGAAATAAGAAAGAAAGAAGCATGTTCACTGAGGAGGTGAAGTGAAATCAGCATCATTTCATTGTAATGATGTGCATTGCATAGTAATACCATAGTTAGAGTATTGCTTTGCACAAACAAGTATCGGCAGCAGGGGTTGGCGTCGGGTGGAGGGGGGAGTAGAAGAAAACATCAGGAGGTAAACCGTGAGTTTATTCAACCATTTAGTCTATAATGAGACATGAAAGCAGATACAAATTCTTGAGTATGTGTTGAGAAAAGCAAACTGGGTTGGTAGCCTGACTGGATCGCCTGGCGAGTCACGACATGAGGTTTATTCAGGTTTATACTCAATGCAAAAACGTAGCATACGCAGATATAAGTAGTGTCATCAGATTGGCTTTACTTCTGCTTCCACCGTCCGCCATTTCCACTACTGGGGATAACTAGCTCCTCGTACCCGGTGGCACACAGAGCTGCATAGTTAAAGCGAGGCTTATAGGGAAGCGAAGGGAACCGATCTAAACGCAGACGGTGTCATTATTCTGTAGCCATTACACGGTGCAATCAACATTTACTTCATATTGACACGTTAAAGCAAACAAGTTGTCTACAGGACCTTTAAAATGACTTTAAGACAAATCGAGCAACAGCAAAGAATTATCAACAAAAGTTATGGATAACTAATCCAATCTCACAAATGGTTTTGGTTTAAGTATGGAAAAAAAGCAGAAACCTTTCTCAATAAAAAAAAAAGTATAGGAGAGTTTGCTTTGGACCTTGTGATGTTTTCATGTTTCACTTCCTCTCCCCACATCCTTCTTTCTCATCCTTATTCAACTGAGTTGAACAAAACCTTCCACTGTGTCCCCACTTCTCAAAACGGTTCGAATAAACCTGCACTCAAATTCATTACACAAAAATGGCAGGTGATACTGTATGGCCATCCTGCTGAACTAAACCCACGGCCATCCATCCTCTTTAGCCACACTAACTCCTGGGTTGTGATGAGCATTGGTGGAAGAAGTACTCCGATCCTTTCCTTAATTAAAAGTAGTAATACCACACTGTGGAAATACTGTTACAAGTAAAAGTCCTGCATTTAAAATGTTACTTAGGTAAAAGAAGAAGTATTGGCCTCATGATATACTTAAAGCACCAAAAGTAAAGTAAAAGTACTGATTATGCACAATGCGGCCCATTTCAGAATAATGTCTATTATTGGATTGTATTTATTGGTAGTGGTGGAGCTCATTTTAATTTATTTATTTACATACTGCTGGGTAGCTTGCAAATTTCCTCCTGGGGACCAATAAAGCCTTATTGAGATAATAATATAATGTATTTATTGCCTCAGAGATGTAGTGGAGTAGAAGTAGCAGTACCTCAAATTTGTACTTAAGTGCAGTACTTGAGTAAATGTTGTTAGTTACTTTCCAGCACTGGTGATGAGCTGACAGTACAAGTGGTAGTACTATACATTATAATGCAGTGAGAAAAGTTAACATTTCCCCACGTATTGTTCTTCAGTACATAGAGAGATGCATGCCCATTTTCCGTCTTCAAAACACAGCTAATGATCTGCAGACCGTAGAGACTTGATTATGCACATTTGTTAAACTGTCACACACACATCAGTCTCAGACGTTTACGCTTTGAGGGATTAGAAATGTAGAACAATACAAGCTTAACATAACCACTTCCCCCGGGATTGATCCAACTACGCCTCTGACTCCGTATCCAAGCTCACCGGCCATCTCTCCTGGCTTCTCACCTCGTCAACACGCTGCAAGGTTTCTGGATAAAGGGTCAGCATGGAACCCGGGTTGGGCTTTGGACTAAATGACACATTCTGACTATTGGGCCGTGAAGTTGACCCCTCCTGTGGACTCCTACCTACTGCACTTGCTCCATTGATCCACCTTGTGTCAGTTCTCTTGACCTAGATATCCACAAATGGTGGAGGGGTGGGGGAAGGGGGGGGGGAGACAAGCGGATGATTCAGCAATAACACCAGGCTCTCTGCTCGGCTCGAGGCTGTATCCTGGCCTGTCCAGGCTTGCCATTGTTGACGGTCCTCACAGAATGCACAGAGGAGACATCTGGCCTTTCGCTCATGTTTTGTTTAACCCTTTAAAAGAGCATCACCCACATATGCACACACACACACACACACACACACGGTGTGGGTATGCAGTATGTGCTTTATAGCTCTACATAATTCACATAGGACTCTGCCTCTCCTGAATGCGTGAGGCACAACTCAGGATATTGGATTTCGTGCAGCAGGACCCTTATTGTGTCTGCGTTTCAACATAGCACACCACCGTTTTTTCGCCCCCTCGCAGTGCAGTTTGACGATGCAACCTGATCGACGAGGGACCATAAAGCCAAACATGTCAGCAAAAAAAAGACAAAAAAAGAATCGTTAATTCAGTCGGAGGAGAGGGGGGGGGGGGGGGGGGGGGGGCGTTGCATCACCGCGTCGGTCCATCACACTGAGAGAAGATGATGCTGCTGCTCAGTGCAGAGATGGAGGGAGAGAGAGAGAGAGAGAGAGAGAGAGAGAGAGAGAGAGAGAGAGAGAGAGACCCACCTGCCAAGCCTCCACCTCCATCCCCGTGTCCCTTCCGCTTCTGGAGGATGAAGTAGGGGTTGGCCCGCTCCGTGATCCACAGGGCGCCCGCCAACAACACATCTTCCGGATTGATCCACATAATCACAACAATGTCATCAAGGAGGACATTGAACACACGCGATTCTGAACCTGGAGCGCGACAATTTTCACGTACAAGCACACGCGCACGTACACGTAGGCGCCGCCGCGAAGGCCATTCAGTACACTAAGCAGGTCCGTCTTTGTCGTCCTTCGCTCCGTCCCCGCAGGTGCGGCGCGGCGCGGCGCGGCGCGGTTCGATTCGATTCGATTCGATTGCGAGTCCGTCCGTAGTCAGTATCAGTGTATAAGGCCGGCCGGCCGTCCGTCCACAACAACTACATCACTGCGTGTTTTTAAGACGTCGTCCGGTTGTCTTTGTTGTGTTTGTTTTTTTTGCATTTGCATTCCTTAAAAAAAAATCCCTTAAAGAAAAACCCACCGAAACAAATGTCCTAAAACGTGCGGTCCGCCACCGCCACCGCGCCGCTGCTGAGCGCCGCAACGCAGTCAAGCAATATAAACTCCGCGAGTCATCGTGACGTCACGGTGTGGGAGTAGAGTATCGCCGCGTTTATGGGATGTGTTTGTGCTGAGGATCATCACAAAGACGATTTACAGTCTTCTGTACATGTTGTAAAGTCATTCAGGTGCGGGTTTTTTTGTGTGTGTTTATGTCACACTGCGCTATGCCTACACTATACCCGTTTTAACCTTTTGAGTATAGGCTACACACTAATTCGATATTTTTGTATTTTTTCCTTTTCATTCAAATATAGGCTGAATTTTTTTTAACGCCAATGGTCTCAGAAGAAATTGATATTTCATGAAAGCATTAATACAATGCATGCAAATGTGTGTGTTTGCGTGTGTGTTTGTGTGCGTGTGTGTGTGTGAGAGAGAAAAAACTACCAGACATTTGATTTCATTGCTTTATGAAGTAGGCCTACATCCCCACTACTTCTACTTCTAAATAATACAATTATTTATAACTTCATAGCCAAACCTTAACATATTGTGTGTTAAATGTTAAAGATTACCTGCACTTGACCATCTCTTTTTTCCAGATGCAAATTTAAACCGTGAACAATTAGTAAACAGTGCTCTCTGGTGTTGAAGTCATGCAACACGTTGACCAAGTTATTTTAATAAGCATAAAGAAAAATAAAGCTTAACGTTTTGTTTTACATGCCGAGGCTACTTGATTGTTTGGAGACACGACAATGTTATTTTTTTAAATCGCAATTTCAGACGCCTAATATTTTCAAACCGATTTAATATTAAACATCAGCTGTTTCTGACGCACGGGTAAATGTTTGTTAGACATTAGATCGGGTAACACTTCTCACCGGACCCGTCCTACTGGCCTTCTCATTATTTATTTATATGATACAACATGATCACCTATCACAAAGATGGTCCAGCCCACAGCAGTCACCTTGTAGTGTGGACAGCAGGAATGTGCCCCAGCATGCATAGGCCTTTAATATTTGCCACAGGTTTGGAGGGAAAAGGTCAATACTTTAGCAGAACTGGGGAGATCTCCGTGGCGCCTGACGGACGCCTTCTGTCCTTTCTTTTCTTCTTCATCCGGACACTAATCTTTGACATCTTTAATAACACCCAGCGATGGATTCGGATCGGAAACATTATGTCTGTTTCCATTTTAACATTCACATTTTTTCACATTTTTTTCTTCACAGATCTCTAATGCAGCACTTGGGTGCTGTTCCCTCCGGTCGCCGCAGGGGGCGCCGCTGAGCGCCGCGCCCTGGGAGCGCCGCAGTAGAAGAAAAGCACAGAAGAAGAAAAGCACCAGCTAAACAAAGGTGATGTTGTGTACTTTTATGTCCAATATAATTCATACTGCGTCACATAATGCTATATAAGGCCGTGGAAACATGATGTGAGCATTACATCCAGCTACCAAGCTAACTAAACATGCTGACATTGTGTAAAGTCTATTGTTATGATGATGAGGATGATGATTATTATTATTATTAGGTGCCGTCCGTGGGAGCTATGCTAATTAGCGTCCAACTCCGACGTCGCCTCCCATGAACTACTGGTTTAAATTTCGGTGTCCATTGTATTGTGAACTCGTTCTCCTGTGTGTGTGTGTGTATTAAAGGGTTGCGGGTCGAGGTGGGTCGGCCTTAAGAGGACGTCGTCAAGGACACTGGGTGTCGTCCGTCCGCCCGCCCTGCCCGTTGCTACGCTACACTGAGGAGCAACATGGTGGACAACCGCTACGCCACCGCCCTGGTCATCGGCTCCGTGCTGAGCCTCCTGGCCACGGTGTACCTGTCCGTGGCCGTGGGGACGCAGAACTGGTACCAGTACCGCATGGTCCCGGCCACCAACAGCAACGCCAACAGCAACGGCAACACCTCCGAGCTGGTGAAGGAGTTCATCCACGGGGACTTGGACGAGAAGGCGTACAGCGACACCATGTTCCTCCTGAACGGCACGCTGGGCCTGTGGTGGCGGTGCATCATGGTGCCCAGTGAGACGCACTGGTACAAAGAGCCCGGTGTGTGTGTGTGTGTGGGCCTTCACTTGTTCTCTTCACACACTTGTTTTGTAGTGTTACAGTTTTAACACGTTGTCGGACTGAAAAAAAACAACCTGTTGGGGAGTCAATCATGGTGTGACATTTGTTGGGGGTCAGTTGGGGGGAAACATGTGTGTCCAAACACACATGTTTCCCTGCATCTGGAGGAGAGGATGTGTAGGCCAGCAGGGCGTCTGCACAGCACCGCAGCACTTCACTTATAATGGTGTCCATTCTAAATGTTACATTTACGTTACATTTTCAGTTACATTTACGCTTTTTGCCATTGGCAGCTACTGCGATTTTGGATATTTCACTTGGCCATATTGCGATTTCGATAATGTATAACATTAATTGGTGAGCCCTACCTCGGACACTATGATTAATGTGTTATTCATTCAAACATGGATTGAGGTTGAGTTTTAGCCCCTTGTTTTCTTCCAGATCCTAAGATGGCGAGTCAGTGTGTGAGTTTCACCCTACCCCAGCAGTTTGCTTCCAAGTACAAAGAGCCCGGCAATGAGAAGAGTGGCGAGGATCTACTGAGGACCTGTGAGTTTCTGTCGGTTTACACCTGCATTTACCTGTCAACATCAAACTGAACACCAAACTGTCACTGTCTGTCCAACTGTCGACAAATGTTGACATTTATTCATGTCTACATTCCTAATACATTCCTCATTGTGTTCATATAGACATATTTGCTCTGTATTTTTAGTATTTTAATTATTGTTTTTGATTTATTTTTTAATCCATCCCAAGTATTTCCCTGTCAGAATTTCCTTTTTAAATGCCATTTGAGTCATACTACTAATTTTAATTTCTTCATTTGAACGGGGACAATGTAGAAAGAAAATGAACCTTATGTATAACAAGGAGAGATGTAATGTACCAGGTTTTAGCTGATTGCTATGTTCTGCCCGTAGTCCCTGGGCAGCTCAGTAACAGAATGAGTTTGTAACCCAGCGGTGCTGTCTCTGTGTGTGTCTCAGACATGTGGAGGTGCCAGTTCCTGCTGCCGCTGGTGTCCCTGGCCCTGGTGTTCCTGAGCAGCCTGGTGGGCGTGTGTGCCTGCCTCTGCCGCAGCGTCACCCCCACTCTGGGGGTGGGAGTGCTCCACCTCCTGGCAGGTGAGAGGGCAGGGGACGTTTCTTTATTCAACCAGGAGAGTCCCGTTGAGATTTCTCTCAAGGGAGACCTGGCCGAGACGGGCAGCAGCATTAATAAAAACACATCATAGTTGGAAACAGAAAACCTAAAAGGTTTAAAAAATTAAAAAACTTAAAGAACTAAAAAAAAACAAGCATATAGGGAACTCATATTTTTGTAGGACTCAGTTTCGTAACCAGGTAAATTAAAAATATTGACATTTTCAGGACTCTGCCTCTAATGCTTTCATTTTGGATTTAAAAGCATTTAGCGAGATTAATTCATTAAGTTTCCAGTCAATCTGCAACGTATTTCATGCCCAGGGTGCAGATTACACAAATGCCCTTTTCTCAATTTCCATACGGGCATTTGGGAAAGAAAGCATAAAATAATTCCTGAGAATGAATTTTTAAAATAAACGACCCCAAAAAACACCCCCTCCTTACCTCCACTAGAGGGAAGTGTGGCATTGAGGCACCTGGAGGAGCTGGTGATAACTGTGAGAGTGATTGAGAGAGTGTGAGTGCAGAGAGACAGGTAAGATGGATTCCCAGAACCAGTCGGGGAAGAGGTTTGATTGGTCAGAAATGAGCCGGGAGTGGTCTAAATCTAAATTGGCTCATAGAGGCAGACACAGTCAACTAAAAACAGATAATCTGACAGAGCATTTCACTCACTGCTGACAGATGACGTTGCATTTCTAACAAATTACACTCAGATCATAGCTCTTAAATATTACCTACAGCATATGTTAAGAGGGATGTCCCATGAAGGAAAGTCTGTACCTGTAACGTTAAAGTATAAACACCATTAACCCATTTGTAGCGACTATCCATTCAAAAGCCGCTAAGAGGCTAAGTAGGCTCTTATCTGTGACTCGTTCAAAAAAATCCATGAAGTCCAGATGCGTTTAACTGTTTAACGAAAAGACTGACAAGCATTTATTTTGTTATTTTTGCCTAATGTTGTCATGTCTCTCTTTCTGTCCCTCCCTCTACTTCTCCTCTCCCCGTCTCTCGCTCCCCCCCCCTCCCATACAGGTCTGTGTTCGCTGGGCACGGTGTGCTGTTTCCTGGCAGGCGTGGACCTCCTGCACCGCAGCGCCTCGCCCCCTGAGGCGGTGGACGGCGCGCTGGGCTGGTCTCTGTACCTGGCACTCATCTCCTCGCCGCTGCAGATGATGGCCGCCGCGCTCTTCCTGTGGGCGGCGCGCAGCCACCGCAAGAGCTACACGCGCATGACCGCGTACCGCGTGGCCTAGGGAGGAGCTCCGCCGGCTTTACCTCCGCTAGGCAGGGAAACAAAACACGCGTCAGCTCAAGTCTGAACAACGCGATTTTTATCATCGTTTTCGGGGGGGAAAAGCAAAGGGTCATCAGAAACGTTTTCAATCCGCTCCCATGTAGTCGATGAGTGTGGAGCGGACAGTGGGACATTTTAGACTTCAGGCCTACAAAAAACAAAAGTGTGTGTGTTCGCGCCGCAGTCGGTGTGAAAACCGGTCGTGGACTAATGGGGGAGTGGATTGAAAGCGTTTTTGTGGAGCACATTTTTTGTGTGTCTGTTATTGCACATTGTGTGAAATCGGCAATATCAACTTTTTTCTTTGTATCTGTGTTTAGTAGCCAACTGAACCCCTAGGGCTGCATGCCGATGGTCGCACCCAGCGAGTCTGCAGCCAGTGAGCTGGTTTCTTGGTTGCCATAGAGATAGTTAGGGAATCATCACTCACACACATGCGCTACTAAAACGCAAACGCTTTCAGCATCAAAGCGTGGGTTTCTTCTGGCCTGTTTTCCCTTCTGCTCGCGTCATAACGCATGCCTTTTCCTGAAGCACATATTTACTTAACTTCACTGTCATCTTGCTGTTGTATCATCAGCCCCCCACCAGGGGGGGCTGATGCTATGTGAGGGGGGCTGCATCCCCCGCAGCCCCCCCCTTCCCGCGCCACTGGTTGTATGTTAACATTTTTGACAGTTATGTTGCCTTTGTTTGCGTTGCTCTCACTAGCATTCACCACATGGACCTTATCGTTTAGCTATTTTACCTCTTAAGTGACACGCTGCTGCTTATTTGCATGATTTTAGTTTTTAATTGTTGATAATGATGGATTTCAGCTGCTGTTACTGTGCATGCCGTTGCTTTGCCTTTTCTCTCGTTGCTTAATTTGTTTTTTGGGGTGTGTTCACTGAAATATAACCACTCTGGCCAGTCGTCCATATGTACAGATGTTTATGTTGGTGTAAAATGTGTAAATTGTGAGCTAAAGTGACTTCTCAAAAATATGGTACGCATCGTAGACACTATAGGCTCCAGTGCAGCTACAACCTCAGTCCTCTGTATTTTGTACGTTTGTACGTGATTTAATGTTGATAGCACATTAAATAAAATAAAAAAGACTGAATCTTCCTTAAAGAATTACAGCAGTTTCACTGCAAGAGTCTGTATGAACCTGCATTGATGTGGTATTTCCCAAAGACTAATGAACCACAACAAGTCTATAAAGTGAACCTTTCTCTATTCTATTGGTCTTCTTAACCAAACACAGCATTGTAGAGGTTGATTCTTTAATGTCACATCTATTTACAACATGCTGTGGTTTCACCCTCTCCTCCTTCCAGTTGCTTGGTTGTCATGTTACTCATTGAAACAGTTCAATGTTAAACAACTAAACAACAGTTATCCACTAAATGTTCAGAGTGTAAATGTACCAACCTGGTACTGACAGAAGGAAAGCTAGAAATCCTCTTGCTGCTGATGTCCAATTCATAGTTAGTCCTCTCCTCTCCCACCTGTTGTTATAGGAGATATTTAAACACACCTGCAGGTAAAGAATGCAATTGAAAAAGTACATAAAAGGAGAATTACATCAGTTTGTAAAAATCCACAACAATGTTAATGGTATTTCCTCCTTATCACATTCATTCTTACCTCCTGTGCTTGATATATGAATGTTATGTTTGTTAAGCAGTGAATAAAAGGTAATAAAATACGTCTTACTGTAGAAGAGGAAGCTGGTCTGACTTATAGAGTCTGTCTGCCAGTTTATCATACATTTAGTTGAACAACCACAAAAACAGCATTTCCTTCGTCCTCATACAATAAATTTGCAGCAGTGCCTCGTCTATCTACACTAGGCTCAGTAGTTCCCAGCAGTTAATTCTGGGCAGCATTAGACCGCACCTCAGAGTGGATTATCCCGCTTACACCATGACCACTTGTGAATCATTAAAATATAAGGGTGCTAATTGATATTTTGGGGCAATTCTGTGTCATCTTGAGGTGGTTGCTAGGATGCACTTTGTTACCACAACTCTAGAGAGGAGAACACTCATGTGTTCACTAGTGAAATGATGAACTTACACAATGCACACATTATGTAAGTTCATCATCATGACCATCACCATGGTGACATGATGGTTCCTAACCAATCACGTTTAATGGGAGGTCCCTCCAAAACAAAACACTTTTATTTTTATCAATTTGTAACTTTTATTGAATTTTGTATTTATACTTTCTTTGTAGTTATTTGACAAAACATGAAATGGTATTATCAATTGGCAAGATGAAGCTTTCTGATAGTTTTCTGCACAGCTTAGTTGGCTAAGTGAGCTAATGTGTGCTGCTAACCAGTCTTAGTGGTGAAGTTTACTGTGTGGTTGATATGGTGCTGGGAGTGGTCTGAGCAGAACAATATGTGTTCCCTTCCTCAGAGAACTACACAGAACGCATTTATATTATTTTTAACCAATCACATTCATGGACATTTATATAACAATAATGAATGCATGTTCTGAATATCTGTAGTGAGTATAATATACCTTTGCAAAACAGCAAATAAAAAGACAATCAATACTATGCCTGAAAACACTGGAAATCAATTTATTTGTATTGCTCTTAATCATAGTTACAGTCTCAAAGGGCTTCACAGGCCCACATTATAGGACTCTAAATACTGGCTAAGACTTCTGGAGTCTCCAACCTAAACATCTCACATCTACCATGAAATATCACTGTCTTTGTGAAAGAGAAAAAGAGAAATCATAAAACATCAAGAGAGTCACATCAGATCATGTATGAGTATGATGTGAGCATGTGGGAAGTATTCAGCACATGAAGAAATGAAGCGCTAAAGGATATGCAGAAAACAATCAATCACATGTTAGACTGTACATGGCTAGAAGACATTCTCACTGCATACTGATCTCCATGCCAGGCCTATAGCCATTTAGCATTTAGCTTCAGCATCAGAGCTAACAGTAGGCAGGTTCAATTCCTTGTATTGTTGAGTGAGGTCCTTCCAATGCCAAAGCTTTAGCTTCAATATCACCATGTCAGGCAGCGTATTATTGGGGGTGGCGTACAACGCTGAGATCCTTCCTATCTCTGGCATGTCACTGTTGGGTCTTTTAAAGTTGACCACAGAGTACTGGACCTGCTGTCTCTGATCTGATTGGACACAGCAGATCCTGTAGCTCTATTGGTTCTCTCTGTACTGAAGGAGAGGAGCTATTGGTCAGAGCTGAGATGTTTTCATACACATGAACAGGAAGTGACTGGGCAGGAGAGAGGACACAAGAGTACATTTTGGTTTTTAGTTAATTTGTCAACACTCAGGTGGTCACATCATATCCCAGAGTTGCCTTGGAAACAAAGCATGTTTGTATCTGAAATCCTATTCTGTCAGCCATTATCTGGTGACCATAGGGGAGGATAGGAACATGACCTGTACCATTATCTGGTGACCCATAGGGGAGGATAGGAACATGACCTGTACCATTATCTGGTGACCATAGGGGAGGATAGGAACATGACCTGTACCATTATCTGGTGACCATAGGGGAGGATAGGAACATGACCTGTACCATTATCTGGTGACCATAGGGGAGGATAGGAACATGACCTGTACCATTATCTGGTGACCATAGGGGAGGATAGGAACATGACCTGTACCATTATCTGGTGACCGTAGGGGAGGGTAGGAACATGACCTGTACCATTATCTGGTGACCATAGGGGAGGATAGGAACATGACCTGTACCATTATCTGGTGACCATAGAGGAGGATAGGAACATGACCTGTACCATTATCTGGTGACCATAGGGGAGGATAGGAACATAATCTGTACCATTATCTGGTGACCACAGGGGAGGATAGGAACATGACCTGTACCATTATCTGGTGACCGTAGGGGAGGGTAGCAACGCCCTATACCTTGAGATCTCCAGTTTGGGTCAACACTGGCACCAGTCAGAGGCTGACCTGCTCAGGCCTTTTCTACTGGGAGGATTAGTAAAGGATGGCTTAGTCAAAAGTCTTCATTCCTGTGCCTCACCTCCTCCTCCACCTCTCCAACCGTCTCTGCTGCCTCCCCCAGGCCAGATGCTGTTCTGGAGGCCCTTGTTCTTCTGCTGAAGAGAACAGAGAGATACAGAAGCAACAGTGAGTGAATGTCAAACGAGAGAAAGGAAGAGAGAGAGAGGCAGAGAGCGACAGACTCTCACCTCATCCAGAGGAAGAAGAAGAGGAGGAGGAGTATGGTGGCCAACGAAACAACAATGATTCCCACAGCAACTGCTGTTATCAGTGATGTCTCTGGAAAATAGTGATCCGATTTCAGACAAACAACAACAATAGCCAATATATTTCCCTTTGTTGGCCAAGTATTGTTCAGGTATTTTACATGATTCAGTGTCTTGACGCATTCGACTCATAAATAGCAGTCCATCACATTTCAATGTTTATGTTATACAATAAAGATGTACACATTTTATATGAACAAGATCTCATCCCTCAACACTTCTTTAATCCATATGTTAAAATGATGTCAACTCAAATTAAACTTGGCCCAATATAACTCTGATGTGCACATACAGTAGCAAAGGTGTGTGTGTGTGTGTGTGTGTGTGTGTGTGTGTGTGTGTGTGTGTGTGTGTGTGTGTGTGTGTGTGTGTGTGTGTGTGTGTGTGTGTGTGTGTGTGTGTGTGTGTGTGTGTGTGTGTGTGTGTGTGTGTGTGTGTGTGTGTGTGTGTGTGTGTAAGCAATAATTACCTGTCACACTAATGGACAAAAAGGTGGAATTATGACATCCGATTGCATTATGAGCTTGGCAGTAATAATTTCCTCCAAGCTCAGATGTTATATTAGTGATGGTGTAGTTCTGTCCTGATTCTATCACTGAGTCTTCATGTTCCTTGAACCAGGTGTACTTAGCTGCTGGGTTAGCATCACTGCTGCAGCTCAGAGTCACTGAACTGCCCTCCTCTACTCCTCCAGAGGGACTTGATATCACAGATGTGTGTTTAGGCCCATCTACAGGTCACATAAAAACATGTAAAAACATCATGTAGATGAATATTAATGACAGTATTAACGATCATGAAAATCACAGAGTTTGTGAGTTTTGTTTATTTAATGCATTTTGAATATATATGACTGATGCTGAAGTTTAAGATATTTTGTATATATAATGTGTCAAATATGTGTTTTTCTCACATTTTACATTAATGGAGATGGAGGCAGATTTTGTCCCGAGCTCATTCTGAGCTTCACAGAGATATTTTCCAGAGTCTGAAGACTTGATGTGACCAAAGACGAGCTGTTGTCCCTGGTTCATGTATCTGGAGGAGTCATCTGTATTATCCTTGAACCAGGTGTAGTTAGCTGCTGGGTTGGCATCACTGCTGCAGCTCAGAGTCACTGAACTGCCCTCCTTTACTCCTCCAGAGGGACTTGATATCACAGATGTGTGTTTAGGCCCATCTACAGGTCACATAAAAACATGGACAAACATCAGTTTACATCAATGAAGATGGAGATCATTCATTGATTCATTGACTCATTCTGAGCTTCACAGAGATATTTTTCTGAAGAAATAGTCTGAAGACATGATGTGACCAAAGACGAGCTGTTGTCCCTGGTTCATGTATCTGGAGGAGTTATCTGGATAACCTTGAACAAGGTGTAGTTAGCTGCTGGGTTAGCATCACTGCTGCAGCTCAGAGTCATTGAACTGCCTTCCACTTGTGAACATTACTTATCAATATTCATCCTAATATGAAACCATGTATAGCACGCTACTGCAACATCAGTATGATACTGAATACTGTTTCTACTGATGAAATACTACTATGTATACATAAGTCATAGTTTTTTTTACAGGAATACAGCAATACATGGATAATAACTAAACATTTTGAAGACCAGCTATAGTAAATATGTTTACACATTATAATGGAGAGTACAGATTTTCAACTCACACTGGACATCTATGAATACCCAGTTAGAGCTGAGACGTCCATATTTGTTCTCTGCTTGACAGCGGTAAGTTCCTCTGTCTTCAGAGTGGACTGAGGTGAAGGTATAACGTTGAATTGGGTTCCAGAGCAGAGTTTGGTTGTTCTTGAACCAGGTGTACTTAGCTGCTGGGTTGGCATCACTGCTGCAGCTCAGAGTCACTGAACTGCCCTCCTTTACTCCTCCAGAGGGACTTGATATCACAGATGTGTGTTTAGGGCCCATCTACAGGTCACATAAAAACATGTCAAAACATCATGTAGATGAATATTAATGAGAGTATTAACGATCATGAAAATCACAAAGTTTGTGAGTTGTGTATATTTAATGCATGATGAATTTATACAACTGATGCTGAAGTTTAAGATATTTTGTCTCTATAAATAATGCCAAATATGTGTTTTACTCACATTTTACATTAATGGAGATGGAGGCAGATTTTGTCCCGAACTCATTCTTAGCTTCACAGAGATATTTTCCAGAGTCTGAAGACTTGATGCGATCAAAGACGAGCTGTTGTCCCTGGTTCATGTATCTGGAGGAGTCATCTGTATTATCCTTGAACCAGGTGTAGTTAGCTGCTGGGTTGGCATCACTGCTGCAGCTCAGAGTCACTGAACTGCCCTCCTCTATTTCACCAGAGGGCCTCACGGTCACTGAGGGGGTCTTTAGAGCATCTGATAACAGTTACATTTCATTCATTATATAAAATACCATCAGTTTGAATCCATTCATACTATCTACATGTAGTTCTCTACCCGGGCCAGGGTTTACGTTAGGCGGCAAATGCCGGCTTTTCGCCGGTATCACGTGTAGTTGTCCAGCAGATGAAAATATAAATCCGGTGGGAAATATGCCAAATAATAAAATAAATAAACAGATTAATAGCATATTAAATAGCCTAATATTGTGTGACTTATAAGATATGTTGCCAAGACAACTTAAATTTAAATTCATTACACAAAAGTTTAGTTTTGCCACCGCTCACAACTGAGGGTTTGGTCATGTGACTAAGCGTGGCAGAGCGGGGACGGTTGCTCCAGAACCGGATCAGAACCGCCCTGAGAAGCCGCCTCACTGACTATCTGGAGCCCAGCAGATATGTGTTTCTAGAGATGACCTCACTGAGGAAAGGTGCCAAGGGCTTGGATGGCTTCAACTTTGCACAATTATTTATGTTTTACACCCAATTGTTTCTTCATTTAAATAAAATACATCGTTTGGGGTCATATGTCCGGTAGTTGTTCTCTATGGCCGGAAGTCTGGAATATTAACGGCCATATTGGCCGTCAAAAAAAAGGTGTAATCTCTGACCCTGGCATGATGTCAGTGCACTGTGGAGTGGACTTACACACTGGAGGAGAGGGGAGATGTTCGTATCCTTGAACAGCACATGAAAAGATGTCTTCAGACCCAATATAGCCCCTGTAGATCCTTCCTCCTTTGACAGACTGTCCTCTCCTGGTCCAGATGTAGGGACCAGCTAGACCACACATACTGTGACATTCCAGGTCTGCCCAGGTAAAATGGGTAGGGTTAGGAAAGGACACTTTCACCTGGAGATCTGGGTGTGACAACAAATGACACAAAAGTTATTAAAATAAATACTACTAGGCTACTACTACTAACCTTCAACTACACATTCACAAGATGTTGAGCAGACTCATTAGTAATCAAAGTTTACCTGTCACAGATAACGTCACTCCAGGGTCACCAGTATATTTCCCACCTGGTTGGTTTGTTATGAACTGAAACTTGTACTCAGCAGCAGAGTCACTCAGTCTCAGGTCTCTGATCCTCAGGGTACATTTTCCATTACAGCTGTTCCTGGTACAGCTGTTCTCTCCACAGCTGTATTCAACACGATCTGCATAGTCTGCATCACTTCGCAGATCAACATATTTATCTCCGTCTCTTTTAGTAAACCACAGTGTTTTCTGGACTGTGGTATCTCGGCCATCTTGTTTTTTAGGGTATTATAGGTGCAGCTGATCTCAACCGTTGATCCTCTTAAAATGCAGACATTACTAGATGTGTAAGTAACTCTCCAGTCATCATTTCCCTGCAGGGCTGTAAAACAAACACGTCATTGAGAATGAACAAGACAGAGGTTCAGCTGATGAAATGATCAGAAGATACATAAAGAGCCAACTCCAGGTGAGTCTATTCCGGGAGGTTTTTGTTTTTATTGGTTATGTTTTTAACAGCTGATCTCACAGTAAAACCTCTACATCCAGGGACGGACTGGGACCTGCTTCCGACGGACTGGGACCAAGCACTCGTCCTCTCCCGCCTCGACTACTGCAACTCGCTCCTGGCTGGACTCCCTGCCTCCGCCATCAAGCCTCTGCAGCGCATCCAGACCGCGGCAGCGCGACTCGTGTTCAACCTGCCGAAGTCGTCCCACGTGACCCCTCTCTTCCGCGACCTCCAGCGGCTCCCTGTAGCGGCTCGCATCACATTCAAGACGACGGTACCAGACCTACAAGGCCGTCAACGGAACCGCCCCGACCCACCTCCGAGCACTAGTCAGACCCCACGCCCCGGCTAGAGCCCTCCGCGCGGACTACCTCGGCCGGCCGGTACCGCCATCCCTGAGGAGCGAGCAAAGGTCGCACAGCTAAGTCCCAACTCTTCTCTGTCTTGCGCCGCTATGGCGGGACCGACCTCCCTGCTGACGTGAGGACCGCAGAGTCAGAGACCACCTGCTTCCGCAAGAGACTCAAGACCACCTGTTCAGAGCACAGCTGGACCCCGCTGAGCCTCCTTCCTCTACTACCCCTCCCAGTAATAACAAAAATAAATTAGTAAACAACTTTGCAATTATTCTGTGTTTGTATGTCCTGGCTCTTACTTTGATATTCTGCGCTTAGTATATTCGCATTTATCTCTGTTGTATATTAGGTGTGTTTGAAACTCCTTCTTGTGAAATCCTTACTCTACTGACAGCGATTTACTGTTACACTTTTCTACTGACTAATGTACTTATTGTAAGTCACTTTGGACAACAGCGTCTGTTCAATGCCCTAAATGTAATTAGTGGCCGATTAGTTTTGGTATGAATGAATTCATCAATTCAGTTGAATGTGAATTGCTGCGGTATGTGCCAGGCTGGCAGCCGTCCTGGAGCTACCAGGCCGTCCTGGTTCTGTAACTCTCCAGAACTCAGATGGGCTGGTCCACCCCTGTCTACATCTGTTATACACTGGACCGTAGAGCATAGCCTATGCTTGCAATGAGGACATTGTGACTTTAACTACAGTCAGATTACTTTATTGAGACCGACTTCATTTAAAGAATGACTTTTACTGCAAGAGGCTGTATGAACCTGCATTGATGTGGTATCTCCCAAAGGACTAATGAACCACAACTCAAGTCTATAAAGTGAACCTTTCTCTTTTCTATTGGTCTTCTTAAAGGAGCTATATGTAAGAAATGTACTCAAAGTAATCATAAAATGACCCTAATATGTCACTAGACATTGAGGAATCATGTTAATTTCAAGTATTTATGTCAGACATAATAGTCCAGCCAGAATATTTAATTTCAAACGCAATATTTTTGTGCCAGGAAAACCGTTTTGTGTTTTTGGTCTGTTGCTCCACCTTCTGCCTAGCGTCCAATCGCGAAGTCAGTACTGTATCGTGATCCGGGTTGCCAGATAGGCTGAGCTGCAGCCATTTACTGTATAAGAAGGCTGCAGCTACAAATGTTTCGGGTCAGAAATGTCTGACGTTACTAAATGCATTCGTGAACATGTTTACATTGCACTATTAGCCTACCAAATATATTTTAGTTGGGTAATGAAAATGGTCCATGTTTCCACTGGAGTGAACTATTGCAGTATATCTTTAGATTTATATTTGGCTTATCGCCATTAGGTCAGTTTTTGCTAGAAAAACATGTTTGAAGCGAATCATTGCGTCGTTGCCTCAATGGGCGTTTTCACGAAGTCAGTATCGTTTGCTCAATGACTGTATGTAAGGATTTCACACCATTGAGGGGCCATTTACTGCACACCGACTGCAGTGTGATGATAATAAAACAGCAGTCAGAGCTGGCGTGTGTCCGACAGGGGCTGCTCTATTCGGACACACTACTATGAAGCCCCGGTGACGGTGTGGGGAGTGCGGATGCTAATAAAACAGCGGGTAACAGCATGTGTGTGTGTCCGTTGGGGGCTGCTCTATTCGGAAACATTACTATGAAGCCCCCGGTGACGGTGTGGAAGTGTGGATGATAATAAAACAGCGGGTAACGTGTGCGTGTCCGAGAGGGCTGCTCTATTCGGACACATTACTATGAAGCCCCGGTGACGGGTGATGCAGTTGGTCAATATTAATCAGGGATCTATGCAAGGCAAGTGTATTTGTATAGCACACTTCATACACAGAGGCAATTCTATGTTCTTTTACCTAAATAACAAGCAAAGAACAGTATGTAAACACTTGTCCATGGTTGCTCCCTTCTAGTAGACGCAGTGTGTGTGTTGAGTAATCCCGGGAACGGGGAATCTGGCAACCGCTACTCTGGGGGGGTGGGGGGGGGGGGGGGGGGGGGGGGGGGGGAGGGGGAGGGGAGTACCACGCTGTACAGTATTATACAACGTGGTTGCAATAACAGTTTTGGCCAGAGAGGGCGCAATCCTACATATAGCTCCTTTAACCAAACACAGCATTGTAGAGGTTGATTCTTTAATGTCACTATTTACAACATGCTGCTGGTTTTCACCCTCTCCTCCTTCCAGTTGCTTGGTTGACATGTTACTCATTGAAACAGTTCAATGTTAAAACAACTAAACAACAGTTATCCACTAAATGTTCAGAGTGTAAATGTACCAACCTGGTACTGACAGAAGGAAAGCTAGAAATCCTCTTGCTGCTGATGTCCAATTCATAGTTAGTCTCTCCTCTCTCACCTGTTGTTATAGGGAGATATTTAAACACACCTGCAGGTAAAAATATACAAATAAAAAAATACGTAAAAGGAGAAATATTTATTTAGTTTGTAAAAATCCACAACAATGTTAATGGCATTTCCTCCTCATCACATTCATACCTCCTGATTGATATATGAATGTTATGTTTGTTAAGCAGTAAATAAAATACGTCTTACTGTAGAAGAGGAAGCTGGTCTGACTTATAGAGTCAGTCTGCCAGTTATCATACATTTTGTTGAACAGATGTAACAGAGTTAAAAGTCTGCTATTTTAGGATCGGATTTCCCAGCCAAACCATCACAGGCAAAACGACACAATTCTTATAAAAAAATAATCTTTATATTGCTATATTTTAAAACACTTGCCCCTTAAAAGAGGCAAGAATTATTTAAAAGCAAAGTCTTCCCGATTCTTCAATAGTCTAATATACCAAGGGGGAAATACCAAGTTCCAGTCTCGAGGTTGGCTCTTGCTTTCCCTTTGTGACCGCAAAGGGAATGTGTTCCGGGCCTTACGAGTCGGTCAATAATTATTCCAATCCGGAAGTCCAGCGCCAGGGATTCCGTGGGGCCGCTTCACCGCTGATCTTAGAGAGACAGGAGGAAAAAAAAAATCAATGCATGCCTTGCAGCGCAGGTAACGTCAAACCATCTCCGATGTAGCGTGACCACTTTCCTTCACGGGATCTTATGCAAGCCCATCAACAGTACAGTCGGTCCTCTAGCTCCGCCGCCGCCCCTCCGGATCTGGCACCTCGACAAGTCAAAAACGGGTATCAACAGCTTCTCGTGTCTGAACATAAACAGCACACACCCCAATAAAAGGAAGAGACCACTTTCCTTTAGTTGGAGTGTTGCGAGCGTTGACACTGCAGAGTCTGGGAGACGAAATCACCGAGACCACGGGAGATCCAGCCAGCAGTAACACTGGGGGAAGAGAAGAGGCGATCCAGTCCGCGACAGCGAGCAGCACGTTCCTCCGACCAGAGAGTTCCTTGAACAGAGAGTTCCTCGAATACACTTCTTTTCAAAACTGAGCTTCCTTTCAAAAACTGAGCTTCCTTCCAGCCAACGCTTCCTTTCCACATGGAGCTTCCTTTCCAGCCAACGCTTCCTTTCACATGGAGCTTCCTTACACCCAGGAGTTCCCCTCTCTCACGGAGAGTTCCTCCTGTCTTTTAAAGGACGGATCTGCTCAGCTAGCAAATCGGATTGCTGATTGAGACAAGGTTCGGAGGGTGTGTCATTTAGTGGCATGCAGTTCATGGGAGATGTAAACAAAAATGATAAAAGTCCCAATACAACAGTGCACAACAAATAATAAAAAAACCACAGCAAGCAATAGTATTAAAAGGGAAAATCACAGCAATCAACCATAATTAAAATGCATAAAATAAAGTTCACCATCATCCATACTGCTCCATTTTCATTATGTTACACAGACACAAAAAAAGCATTTCTTCCTCTTTATATAATGAATATGCAGCAGTGCATCTCTTCACTCAGCCCAGTAGTTCTGTTAATAAAGCATAGAATCACCCTTATTAGGTCATACTAATAACGACTATTAATTATTAGTTACTGTGATGGTTCTTGATGACATCCTATTGTTCCTATCCAATCACTTTTTAACGTGTGGTCCCTCCCCAAACAAAACACTTTTTTACTCACTCTGTACTCTCAAAACTGGGACAGGCTGTGTACATAGTGTTGCTATCAATGTTAAAACAAATTCCTGGACACAAACAATGAGAAGAAACCATGTTTATGATTGTACTCATCATATTAGATATTAGGTCTCATTGGGCCATCCAGTCTCTCCTCCCTGTTAGGCCAGAGCACTTCATCCACATCCACCTGATGTCTGCCTTTCAAAGACACAGAGGATTTTATCATGCTGGCATGTCATCGCCACCTCTGCAGTCCTCAACTGCTGAGGTCCTCACAACCAGCATTCATAGCACCCAGTGAAGCGAACTGGTTATGGGGCTGGTGGTCATACACCTTTCACCTCCCATGCTGACAATTGTTTTATTTATTTGACAGTAAATTGTCTCAAGGAGGGGCTGGATAGGTAGCATTATGCTTGTGAGTATTTAGTGTTCATAATGTGCACTTGTGGGATTGAATTGACATGCATGTGTTCTCTGTTACTCTTCAAAGTCACTCACTCCAATCCCCCATCATGCTGACCTTCTCCTTGGACAAATACAACGCTCATTGTACTATAGTATATATAATATATGTGTAGTATTTTGCATGCAATGTTTTACCCAATGAAAACTGTTGTCAATGCGAGCAGGAAATGTACATTTCCACCTGAGAAAAATACAATCTGTTCTTGACAGGCCTTGTCATGATTGAATGAGAATTGCATCTACACAATGGCCAATTGCTTTTAGTGTTTATGATTTTGTGTACACGATGAAAAACTGAAATAGTGTGGTGGCAAATAGTGTTACAGTAAGCGTGTGTGGTTTAACAGGCTGATGAAAGAATGAGGTTAAACATTTTGTAATTGTGTTCTGAGCCGATAGAGAAAGACTACACAATGGCGATGCAGCAGTGCATCGTCTTATCTACACGAGGCCCAGTAGTTTCCCAGCAGTGTTGTTAATTCTGGGCAGCATAGAATCACCTTTTTAAACCACAATGGAACTGCAAAAAAATGTTTCTTCTTGTTTTAAACTACTTGCTATTTTATATCTCTTTTGAAATCCTCTCTCTCTCTCTCCTCTCTCTCTCTCTCTCTCTCTGTCAGTTGTGTTCTGGGTATATAAATATTAACCTTGGTATTCTTTATTATGTGTGTGTGTTGGTAACGGTCCCTTCACTCTTTCCATGTGTACAACTCTTCATGTTCAGACTAAATGTGCGAGGGCCAGAGCGGACGACCGCCTTATCTGTTATCCTTCAGACGCCTGTAAGGTTTCTTCAGCCCAAGGTGTAATGTCTCTTCCCCCACACAGTAAATGTTAACTACGGTATAAACTTGTACCTCTTGTGTAGGCCTTGTACCTGCTTCACCCATTACTCAGCGACATTGTTCTGCTTCTTCAAATACTCAGACACTGTCGTCTTGGGGGTGCTGAGCACGTGGTTCTGGACAGGGCCTTGAAGGGCCGCATACAACTTGTTTTAGATACTGTATAACTATGTGCCAACGAGCTGAATAAACCAGAAGCATTGTGATCTCACAGTCTCCACTGTCTGTCACTTTGTTTCCCGGACGTCCGTAAGCTTCCAGGGTTGGAGGAAAGATAGATGACTCCATCCAAGTAGACAACAGAGGAAAATATCACAATACTCTCTCTGTCTCACTCACTCACACACACAGGCATGCACCATCGTGTTAATTAGTTTCACCATCACCACGGTGATGTGATGGTTCCTTGGTGACATGTGATGGTTGTTGTATGATGTATTTAGTCTGGGGGCCCACAACATTTTTTTGTGCGCTCGCAAAGGCACCCTGCCAGGAGGTTTCTATGTGTCTCTGCCGGCACCAGAAGGGTACAGTACATTTGAAACACTCACTGAAAGCACTCAAAGTAAAGCTGACTGAATGCACTTGCCCATACTTTTTTACATACTTTGTTTTTGTCTGAATGCTTAGTGTTGAACAATTTTAAACAGTCTGGACTGTTTGCCCACTAGGCAGCTCCAAACATGCAGTATTAAAACATCATACTCTTGGTGTAGCAGAAAGATAAAAGATTCTGGTTTGATTTTATATTCTAAATGTTTTACATTATCATCTATACATCAAGATAATAACTGGGCACAGTAATGACTAACTACCCATGCAAAACAACTTCAATACAACACAAATCGCGACTGCCTATCAGTAACTTCAGCACAACGATGCATGAGTTTGGGGCCCCCCTGGTGGCTGCGCGGCCCCTAAGCAGCCCCGCTTAGTTGGCTTATAGGTTGGGCCGGCTCTGCACCATCCAAATAGACAACAGAGGAAAATATCACAATACTCCTCTCTCTCTGTCTCACTCACTCACTCACACACTCACACACACACACACACACACACACACAGGCATGCACCATCGTGTTAATTAGTTTCACCATCACCATGGTGATGTGATGGTTCCTTGGTGACATGTGATGGTTGTTCTAAACAATATCTTTTAAAATGTGGTTCCTCCAAAACAAAAGCTGTTTTTTTATTTGAAACCATTTCACAGACTTTTGTACTTCTTTCTTCGTAGTTATTTCATACAACAAGATGAAATGGTTTTCTAATACCAAGATTAAACCTTTTAATAGTTTTCTCCAGAGCTTAGTTGGCTAAGTGAGCTAATGTGAGCTGGCTAACCTGTCTTAGTGATGGTGAAGTTTACTGTGTGGTTGATATGGTGCTGGGAGTGGTCTGAGCAGAACAATATGTGTTCCCTTCCTCAGAGAACTACCGTACCTGTATCACCTTCATGGACATTTTTATAACAATAATGAATGCATGTTCTGAATATCAGTAAATATATTTGGGAAACACAGCAAAGAAATAGAAATAGGGGACCAAGGAGACTGTCGGGGTCCCAGAGAAGCAAGCCGAGCCAATACCGAGCTGACCTGTTAATGTACTGCTAACACACTGTTATAGTACGCTAATGTAATGGGCGTTAATGAGGTTATCTTTGAGTTAAAGGTTTTTGAGCAGGCCAGTTTCCATAAGTCTCTGTTTTGCATGCATGATGTTGTTTCTCTTGAACACATGGGTTTCTCCTGACTAGAATATCTTCATGAGGGAAAGTTTATACAGGAAGTTAAGTTGATGTGTTTATTGGAAACTACAACATCTTCAAGGGGTTTGGCGCCCAATGATCACATGCGAGACTCTGGTTCCTTTCACTGATGTTTAATGCAGTACTCGACATCTCCAACACCGTACAACTAAACGTACAGACAAATGTAAAACAAAAGAAAACATGAGTTCATACATTCATCTCACAGGAATATCCCTGTGTTGATATATTCACCACACACTGCTGCTTACACTGCACATTAACTAAACAACGTAATAAATTGTAACAACTTTTCAAACAACAACAACTTAAGACATTAGAGCAAACCTAGCTTATCACTTCAATACAAATGAAAAAACATAATACTGACCACTTTGCCTGCTTATCAACCAATGTGGGGGTATACTGAAATATTCCCTCATGAGGAACCATGTGTCTAACCCCTCGTCTCCTTATTTTAAATACTCACATTTGAACACATCTGTCTCCCACTATTTGCACTCTTCCATATGTGAAACATAATTGTTTTGTTAAACTGCCAAGCATGAAAAGAAAAACAAAACAAGAGTGTGACCGATGAGTGTGTGGACAGCCACTCATCGTCAGCCAGCGTATTGTCCTGTTGAAGCTGAGCGAGACACTATTAACTTTGTCCCACTATTTAAATCCTGCGCCGCTGCTGGTTCAAACTCTGGGGTGTTTTTTTGACGGTGCTGTATACTCTGAGGTTTCTCCCGTCTCTGTCTAATCACGGTCCCTGAAAAGAAGACAGAGGAGATATGAACTTCAGCCACCCTGTAAAGCAGATCCATTGGGTTGATGAAGTCTCTAAAATTAGTCTATTTTCTCTTTAGAAATACCAAAGCAGCTTACTCAGGGACAGCGTTGACCACAGAGTAAAGGACCTCATCCGTCTGATCTGATTGGACGCGGGTGCCAGCCGAACAGCGAGGCACTTCCTGGTTCTCTGGTGAGAGACGCTGGCATAGTGAAGGTCACCTGCCGTTCTATTGGTTCTCTCCGTGCTGCAGAGCCGCGCGATTGGTCAGAGCTAAGACGTTGCCATACACAGGAAGTGGCTGATGGGGAGAGAGGACAGAAGAATACATTTAGAAAACACAATACGGTTTTTAAAAGGCAGTCCTGAAGGACATGTTGGTGGTGAACCACATGTCCACCACAAGTGGGGCTAGTGGTCACACCATGGAGGCCGCTAGGCCTGACTTCAAGACTCGTCTTCCTTGAACATAGTCCTCTGTCTAATCACTGCTAGGTTTCCTCCAACAGTTGAGCAGGTGGACGTTTTTCAGAAAATGAACGTCTAGTCTTCTCATTCTGCTCCCCT
>JAOPHQ010001216.1:0-2500 GCA_030340625.1 Merluccius polli
TTGGTAAATGCGAGTGGTCGAAAAGTTCTGCTTTTGCTCAAGACAAGAGGTCCGACACTTCAAACCCCCTCACACAGAGGCCCACGGGGAAAAAAAACGTCCAGGCTCTCTTGCGACGTGACATCGTCGTCTCTGTGGAGTCAATATGTTGTTGTGTGGGACTCATTTCAGTTGGGGGGGGGGAAGAAAGTCTGCAGCTGCCCACCCGCTGGGAGAGAGCGTCTGAGGACAGCCGACTTAACGGGACGTCTGGACAGATGGGCTCCGGTCTCTCATTCGATGACGAGAAGGAGTTAAGCCGAGGCCTTCAGTCGTGCGCTTTACTCATCCCGCGCTTCCTCCCGTCTGTTTCTGATGTTGCAACCTGTCGACGTTTTGCGACTGCTAGACACGTAGGCTTTAAAACAAAGCCTCAACAAAACCTGTATGTCACAAAGAGGGTTTGCCGCTGCGCCGCCGCCGCTGCTGCTTTCTTGTTTAAATGTTCCGTCGTCGGGGACATTTATGAGCGGACGACGTATCATTGAATTGTTACTCTGATTATGGATATGGTATATTGTGTGTGCAGTGATGACATGAAGAACTCGAATTTAGCAACAATACTTTCAACTATGTAAATCCGGAACGAGTCTCCATCATTTTGCGTCAATATTCATAACATCAATATCATCATGTGCATGTCAATATCCATGGAACAACGTGTGTGTGCTGTTCTACGGATATTTACTTGCGGTTTGTCCTCCGCACAGTTGGTTTAACCCAGCAGTAACCCGCCTGCCAGCCTCTCTATCCTATTCTACTACAAACGTCTCGCTAAGTGGCGTCTCCACCTCTGCTTTCCACCAAGTACCTGCTGCTGCTATCGATCCTTCCTCAGCTTTCCAAAGTGTTTTCAATCTCCATTGTTTGGTGTGTGTGTGTGTGTGTGTGTGTGTGTGTGTGTGCGTGCACATGCATGTATGTATGTGTGTGCGTGTGTGTGTTTCTGTGTGTGTATGCATGTGTGTATTTGTCTGTGTGTGTATGTGTGTGTGTGTGTGTGTGTGTGTATGTGCCTGTGTGTGTGTGTATGTGTGTGTGTGTGTGTGTGTGTGTGTGTGTGTGTGTGTGTGCATGAGTGTGTCTCTGTGTGTGTGTGTTTTAGATGGCGTGTTATCTCATGTATGTAAAGGCAATCGTCATCGCTAATACTCAACACAATGGCAAAGACCTGTCAGGCCTCCGTAAAGTATCGCTTTTAATCAGCACACACACACACACACACACACACACACACACACACACACACACACACACACATTGCTCTCATGGCTCCCCTTTTTCTCTTAAAGTCTGGACGTTTTTACTCTGCAGGAGAAAACAAACTAAACAATGAATCATCTTTGTATCTATTTAAGGTCTGGTTGCAACTTGCAGATGACAAATAGTTTTCCGATGGGAGCATCGACGTACTTAATGTCGGTGGTCATCATCGGCCTCGGCGAGAATGTAACCAATGGAATTATGTTCCCTAATTATATTCCCAAATTTCCTGTCTGGCGGTATTAACAACATCATATCTTATCTTGTCTTTGTGTTGGAATTGAGTTGGATCAGGAATGGCTCTGACATGAGGCCTCTGCTGGATCCGCAAATAAACAGCAGGAATGAGACACATATTAAAAAAATGGAAAAATGAAAAAAATGAGAAATGAATACAAAACAAACAGAATATCAGATTTGGGGGGGAATGGTGTAATCTTCTTCTTTTTTTCCCCTCTTCTTCCTTGTTCTTCTTGTTCTTCTTGTTCTTCAGGTTGAATCTGAGATCATCATCACCGTTGATCTGGAGGACTGGAAACAATAGCACCTGAAGTGACTCTGAACGCCTCTGTGATCTGCTGCGCCATATCAGATAACACCAGAACATGGCTCCATTTAAGGTCTTTTCTCGTATTTTCTTGCAGCTGACGGTTGGAAGGGATGAGAGTGTTGCTCTGCCAGGGAGAGAAGTCAGGGTGTTTGTAGGTAACCGGTGGGCGTAACTAGTCCTGGCGGGACACTCTAGTCACGCGGCGCCTATCAGCTAACGTGGTCAAACGCACGTACGCTGATACGGCGGTCGACCATCACACACACACACACACACACACACACACACACACACACACACACACACACACACACACACACACACACACACACAGTCTCTACGAAGTGAAGTGTGCCTAACTTCAGCCTCCACCTGCTGTTGGTTCTGCTCTGTATTGTATGTCACCCACACAATGGGTTGTTGAGATATCTGATGGACCCCATGGGGGGATTATATTGTTCTCCCTGTTATCAAACGATGTTATGCTGTATCTGACATCTGTATGTCATGCTTTAAATCCTGCAGCAGGGAGCACCTGAAGAGAGTGGACCCGTACCGCCAAACTAAAGTGTGTTACCGTGTCATGCGACAAATGGTTCAATCTACGACATGAGTGATTTCTGACAGAAATGTGCTCCTGGCGTAGAA
>JAOPHQ010001216.1:5000-7500 GCA_030340625.1 Merluccius polli
CACACACACACACACACACACACACACACACACACACACACACGCACAGAAGTGACTCCATTTTGGATCTGAGCAAATCGACTATGTCATTTTCCTGTGAAGCTCTGTGGGTTTTTTTCACAGGCCATATGCATCACTGGTCTCTGACCGTAGATGAATAACCTCCTTTCTGTCTATTTAATTCTCTACGCTACTCTCCTCCTCCTCCTCCTCCTCCTCCTCCTCCTCCTCCTCCTCCTCCTCCTCCTCCTCCTCGTCTTTGTGTGTTTCTTCCTCCTGGCTGGGGCGGGGTGCCGGTGGGGGAGTGACAGCTCCAGCGTCCAGATGCTTGCACGCCTCCTTGTTTTTATCCTCCATCTTCGACACATTTCAAAAATAAGGGTTGTAATTCCATGCTTTCAAAGCCAGTTCCTTTGTGTTGTGTTGTGTTGTGCTGTGTTGTGCTGTGTGTGCCTGTGTCTGTTCTGTCCTTTGTATTGTCTGTTCATTTTACTGGCAGAAGACATCTCCACCGGCGCAATTATGTTGCCTCACAAATCAACATACTTTTCTTCAATCGCTTTCCTCAAAGCCATGAGTGGCGAATAAAGAGAAGTGTTTATTTATACGTTCAATGCATTGTCTTGCATTGGGCTCAACCCAGCCTCTGGTAATATATTTGAGTACATGCAAATGTGTTTGGGCAGGTCATGTACGACGCTCTATAGTCATAGTCCTTGTATAATCTCCTATTTGGCTTTGGTTTTTAGGTTTGATTGAACATTGTTCATCTCCTAAGTCTTCCTTAAACAGACAGAGCTTACAGTGTTTGGAGAGATGCCTTCTCAGGGAAAAACCAAATCCTTCAAAGAAGCTGACGGCTTTTAGCAACTTTGCGTCATAAGAAAGACAAACAGAGCAACAGTTGCATACTAAATCATAACAAACAAACAAGGAATTTGGCAGACCACGTGTGCCAAATGTACAGATTGTGTTGTGAGCAGTAAATGGACTTGGACAGCGTATTAACCTAACATGGAGGTGTTTTTGTTTTGGAGGACGTGTGGAAAAACAGAAGACCCTGTGTTTAAAATCTGGGAACCCAAGGTGCCAAATATTGAATCGCTTTTGTCTTGAGTATCTTCATCATGTTCATATGCTGCCAACATCCCATGGTTATAGATCATACTTCTGACCAAAACTAAGTTGCATAACACATTGATCACATTGATCACAAGTCTAGTGGATGATGTTTGACTCGCACCCAGAATGTCCTGGGTTCGATACCCAGTGTCCACAGCTTCCCTGTTGGCCATCGTTGAGCAAGAGGCTCTAACCCCTATACCTGCTCCTTAATGACATGTCCCTGAATTCACTGTAAATCGCTTTGGATAAAAATGTGAATCCACTGAACAGTACAATCAATACCATAAAGTTCTCTGACATGAGAACAACATTCAGGATTCAACACTGGGATTGGAATTGTTCATCATTCAACATTATTACTGCTTTATTCAGGATCAGGGAGAGTATTGTAGCCAGACCCTCGCTGCTTCATGTGTATCCCTCCAGTGTTTTACATCATTAGCAAAGCATCAACATATCATGTTTATGGCTTCCTGGAAACCTGACACTGCCTTCTAAAAGCGTGGCGCGCTTCATGCGCGCCTCCATCAGTCGCAATCACTCTTGTGCCTCCGCGTCCGGGAACCTAAACGCTTAACTACTCCCACAAAGTTCCCACAACTCCACTTGTTTTAGCCATGTTTCATAGTTATTAGCCCCTCACTCCCAGGGTTCACTGCATGCAGACGAGGCTGTCCAAACCAATTCATATGCAGCCATAACATGAAGCACAAGTTCATTAACCCCAGGTCACCGCTGCATTTGGACACCTTGTATTCATCACCCGAGTTAAATAAGGTGAACAAACAAAAACTAATTTCACAAATAATTGAAGACGTTCTTGGAAAATAATTGCAAAAATTTGTTTTTCATTTCTGTCCTCTGATCTTGCAATAGCTTGAATGTTGATAATGACAGCGAGGGAAAATGACCACTTCCACTGAAAACCGGAAAATCTTCAGCCAACGACAACAACAACATATCGCACTGGAGTTCAGGTCAACAATGCGCTTAGCGTTGGTTTTAAAGTAAATCATACCCTTCATGCGCTATCTGAAGCCTAATGATGCATACCCAGAGTGCACTGCAGCATTTAAACTGTATTCTGGGGGGAAAAATAGAAAAATCTGAAGCTGTGTTTAGCCAGGAAGACGTTGACCTCATCGCGGACAAAAAAAACCTCAAAATGGCTAACCCATCTCACTCACTAATGACCCCATGACACATCTCACAGACTTCTCCCTGCACACTCTGCTGTGTGTGTGTACGTTCCTGCCTAATAGGGCCAGGGGTTAGGAGCATGAGTGTGTGTATTCATCGCTGTTCTTGGAAACACAGTACACCATTCAGACGCATGGGACGCATCAGTCTGAAGCTCTCCTTGATGTCACTTCGG
>JAOPHQ010001216.1:12500-20000 GCA_030340625.1 Merluccius polli
TCCTACTAAGGCATGATGTTGTTTTCACAGAGGAAGGAAGATATGAGCGCAGCGCAGCTTTGCACAACACGCAACGGGCGAGCGAGACCGACCGGCGCGTTAACATGCCCCGTTCTGCGGGGACATTTTAAAATGAAAATGAAATTGAAATCGCATGCTTTTTTTTTGGTTTTTGTTTCATTTTTGTCTTAAATATATTTCCACTCAAGGAGACTGAGGTATTAGCGTCCGCAAGGCAAAGTGCAAGGAACTCAAGTCCCAGTTTAAGGTCCAAACAACACAACAAGTCCTCCAACTCATACGCTCACTGTTGTCGTTTGTTCGTGCACTAGAATACGACCCACTGGAGCGTTTTTTTCAAAGAGCGCCCCCAGCGCCCCCTGTCCATGGGTTAGGGTTAGGGTTTTTCGCCGATGAGCATTGTGGGTAATATTAAGGGTTAGAGTTAGGGTTAGGGTTAGGGTTAGTTAGGGTTAGGGTTAGGGTTAGAGTTAGGGGTTAGGGTTAGGGTTAGTGTTAGGGGTTAGGGTTAGAGTTAGGGGTTAGGGTTAGAGTTAGGGGTTAGGGTTAGGGTTAGTGTTAGGGGTTAGGGTTAGAGTTAGGGGTTAGGGTTAGGTTAGGGGTTAGGTTAGGGTTAGGGGTTAGGGTTAGTGTTAGTGTTAGGGGTTAGGGTTAGAGTTAGGGGTTAGTGTTAGGGTTAGAGTTAGGGGTTAGTGTTAGGGTTAGGGGTTAGGGTTAGTGTTAGTGTTAGGGGTTAGGGTTAGAGTTAGGGGTTAGTGTTAGGGTTAGAGTTAGGGGTTAGTGTTAGGGTTAGACTTAGGGGTTAGGGTTAGTGTTAGGGGTTAGGGTTAGAGTTAGGGGTTAGGGTTAGGGTTAGAGTTAGGGTTAGGGTTAGTGTTAGGGGTTAGGGTTAGGGTTAGGGGTTAGGGTTAGGGTTAGTGTTAGGGTTAGTGTTAGGGGTTAGGGTTAGAGTTAGGGGTTAGGGTTAGGGTTAGTGTTGGGGGTTAGGGTTAGGGTTAGAGTTAGGGGTTAGGGTTAGGGTTAGTGTTAGGGGTTAGGGTTAGGGTTAGAGTTAGGGGTTAGTGTTAGGGTTAGAGTTAGGGGTTAGGGTTAGGGTTAGGGGTTAGGGTTAGGGTTAGGTTAGGGTTAGGTTTAGGGTTAGGGTAAAGTTAGCTAGAAGTAGAGGTTTTCATATCCTGTCTTCAAAACAAAAGCATTGTCACTAAGCTTTTATTTTGTAAACAGCCGGAAATGAGTTTACGTCGTACCGTTGCTAGCATGACAGTTGTATAGCAACGTCGGAAGCAAATTTTAAAATAGGCTATATTTGGACAAATTGACTACGTATTTGGGATCTACGTTGTTACTTTCTCGCTTGAAATGTTTTTAAAACTTAATAAAGTGACATATTAATGGTCGTACAACGAAAAGTGGAGTCAGCTTTTTAGGGCCGGAGGTTACGCTAAACGTAACAATGAGTCGTAAATTCGGGTGCATTCAAAACGATAACAGTGAGCGTATGACTTGGAGGACAGTCTGAAACAACAACCACAAAAACAGTCTATTGTACAAAAACGAAGACCGAAATGCAAAATCATCTGCGCATTTAACAATTTACATTTGCATTTTTATGGCAGTGGTCCTCATGATAAAACAAGTCGTATAATATGCTGCACCTCAGATCTGCACTACAGTAGCCTATGTGATGTTTTCAATGCAGTCATTGCTTTTGGTCAACAGTTTTAAAATTGTGAAAAAATGATTTTCTATACAATATTAATTATAAAAACCGCCATGAATCTCTCACTTCACTCAAAGAGTTGAACCCCCTGGGAGAGGTGCAGTCATGGATAGATGGGTTTTATTTTTCAGAAACAGATAATTAAAAAATATTGTGGAAGAAAATAAATCGCTTTAGTGAAAGAATCCCAAAGGTGACGGCTGTATGGATATAAGAGAAGCTACACACAACGATGGCGGCCATCATACATACCTTGTCGAGTTCTGCATGAATCATTACAAGTTTGAATCGTTATTTTGAACTACTGTGCTGACCACCGTTGGATACGAGCGCCCCCGGCCCGCCACATAGCGTTATAAGTCCAAACCCCAGAGCCTGACTGATCACCATGGGTTAAGTGTCACACATAAAAGAGGGATAATAGTACAATGTGTTTAGTGTCCTATGACACACTCAAGACCAACCTAGTGCTGAACCAGCAGCGCCGGATAGATGAGGGCAGCACGCTTTCTGCAGACTAATCACCCGCCTGAACGAAGTCATGTTACTTATGCATGATTCATCATTCATTATGAATGCATGCATTTCATAAACAACCATTTTAATTATGTTGTTTGATAATGTTGTTTCATTATGGATCAATGTGTTCGTTATAAAACGATTTGTCCATTTGTCTCAGCAGTATGCAGTCACCGCTTTCCTTCTAATATAGTTCAATATATGGCACTTTTACAGCATAACATATATAGTATAATGTGTAATATATTTATCCAGGGCAGGGGCGATTCTAGGATTTAACTTTTAGGAGGGTTTAGCCCCAAATAAGACTAGAAAATAAGAAACATTTTGTTACATCTGCAAATGTGTTTGATGTAGGCTCCTCGTGAGGGGAAATGGGGACATCCTGGATGTTGATCATTTGATGGGTTATCTTATACATAAATTGTTGTACACAATGAGTTGTGGAGGATAATAATTTGCCAGTTGGTCCTTCGACTCCTTCCAGACACTGTTTGCTTTCAAACTGTCAGGGTTAACTTAATTAAACAGAATATATACATTTCCCCAATAGGGTCTAAAATGGCTGCTGGTGCATACCTTCTTAGTGTGGAAGGCCCCAGTGGGAATCGAACTCCAAACCCTGGCAGGCAGGGGTGGGCTGGGAACAAAATTCGGCCCGGGAAATTGTTGACGGGGGGGGGGATCGTAGCGCACCCCGGACCTACGACCGACGTATTATGACAGTCCTGGACCGGCCCAAAAGTCTGGACCGGCCCAAAAATAATAATACACCAAATAAAAAAAATTTAAAAAAAAATTAAAAAAAATTACGACCGGCCGGCTCGGCCTGAAATCGTCCGGCCGTTCGGGAAATCTCCCGAACCTCCCTATGGCCGCCCGTCCCTGTATATATACATATATAAGTATGTATATATATATATATATATATATATATATATACATATATATACATATATGCACATATATGCACATATATGCACATATATACACATATATGCACATATATATATACATATATGCACATATATACACATATATATACATATATGCACATATATATGCACATACATATACATATATGTACATATATATATACATATATGCACATATATGCACAAACGGTATATGCACATATATGCACATATACACATATATGCACACACACACACACACACACATATGCACATACACACACACATACACACACACACACACACACACATACGTATATATACATATATATACGTATATATACATATATATATATATATATATATATATATATATATATATATATATATATATATATATATATATATATATATATATATATATATAGAGAGAGAGAGAGAGAGAGAGAGAGAGAGAGGGAGGGAGGGAGGGAGGGAGGGAGAGAGAGAGATGCTTTTATTCATTAATAGTTATTATTCCTACAATGTTTAATTCTTTTTTTTTTTGTTTCATATTACATTGTTGCTGTTGTGTTGTTGTTTTTTTTGCTTCAGCAATGCAAAAGTACGTTTGTCACGCCAATAAAGCAATTCAAACCGATAATTGAAAGGAGTGCGCGAGCCTCAGCTGTGTCCTCCAACGAGAGGGGAGGAAGCTGAAGTGTCGGCATGCAGATACAAGCCGCCGGGCCGCCAGACCCACGACGGGCGGGGGGGGGGGGCAATCATCCCACCTAGAAACACGACCAGGGAAGACAGCTGCGTGAACAGCCCCCTTCCTCGCCCCGCTTCCCCCGGCGTTTTATCTTCCGGCGGTGGTGTTTCTGGCGGTCGCGTCGTCGCCGCTATCTGTGGCGTTGGTGTCTGTCTGCTGACAGGTGCGCCCGGCCGGGGTGGAGAGGACACGGTGACCCGTGGGGTGGCACCGCTCTGCTGTCCCCGCTGTCTGAGCTGATGTAGAATAAGGTCTTATTATAATACTAAGATGGGTTATGGGCCGAACGCAATCTGAAACGCTGCGGTTTACCATACTGGGCTTTTTTTTTTTTTTTTTTTTTAATGCGACGGTCCTTTGGTTTACAATGAGAGGTAAAAAAAAAAAAAAAAGGAAGGTGGGAGTGTGTTGTTTGAAAACTGATTTAAAAACATTTGTGTTTCATTTACATTTATATTTAAGATGTAATTATTTAAGTCTAACAAACACACATAAACACACACACACACGCACACACACACACACACACGCACCACAATGATTTCAAGCACAACAAGCACAGACACTCCCAGGTGCATTCGCCATGACAACAGTATGCAGCATGGACATAGTCTTTAATCATCCTGTAGTGTGCAGCAGGGGTTCCTACACACCCCTCTGTTCTCACACACACACACACACACACACACGCACACACACACACCCATGCACACGCAAGCGCTTGCGCACACACACACACACACACACACACACACACACACACATGCACACGCAAGCGCTTGCACACACACAAACACACACACATCCCCAGAGGCACATACACCCCCATATTTACACAAACACACACACACACACACACATACACACACAAACGCATGCATGCACATCACCACACAACCCCCCCCCCCCCCCCCCCCCCCAACGCACACACATGCACCAACATACTGTATTTGCACATTCACATTACCACACACACACACATACACACGCACGCACGTATGCATGCACATTACCACAGAATCCCCCCCCCCCCCACACACACACACACACACACAAGCACACACACACCTTTCAGCATCCCCAGCAAACCAACCATTTCCTAGTCCATGATGTAATGCTATCAGGCTACTGCCTCAGACCCCTCCTCTACTCCCCTCTCTCTCTCTCTCTCTCTCTCTGTCTTTCTCTCTCATACACATACACACACACACACACACACACACACTATCCTTTTCCTCGCCTGCTATTGGTGGCTCCCGTCTGCATCTGCTGGATCAGCTCTGCCCCTCTCTCTCTCTCACA
Source organism: Merluccius polli (assembly GCA_030340625.1). NCBI lineage: Eukaryota > Metazoa > Chordata > Actinopteri > Gadiformes > Merlucciidae > Merluccius > Merluccius polli. Next base: position 17,731 of record JAOPHQ010001216.1, read on the forward strand.
CACACACACACACACACACACACACACACACACACTCACTCACTCCCAGTCCTCCGCGCATGTACACACACTCTCCCATCTCTTTCGCCGTCTTTTCTCACATTTCCACACACACACACACGTTTCCACCACCAGTGCTGCTGCTGGTGCTACTGGTGGAGGTAGAGGTAGTAAACCCCGTCCTACAAGCGCTGACCCCCCCCCCCCCCCCCCCCCCCTGAACGCACCTGCCTGCCCATCTCTGGGTCTCCGTCTTGGGGGGAGGATCGCCGGTACGGAGACGTGGCTCTGGGCAGCATGAGAGGAGGAGGGGGAGGAGGAGGAGCAGGAGCAGGAGGAGGAGGAGGAGGAGGAGGATGCCTGTTGGTGCAGAGGGTCGGGGGGTAACTGCGAGTAGACACTGGACACGGCTGGAGGCGTAGCCGAGGGGACCAGCGACGGAGAGTACCGTGGTAAGAGCTCTCTCTTTCTCTCTCTCTCTCTCTCTCTCTCTCTCTCTCTCTCTCTGTCTCTCCCCCCCCCTCTCTCCCTCGCACTCTCTCTCCCTCTTTTCTCTCTCTATGTATCTCTCTATCTGTGTCTGTCTGTCTGTCTGTCTAGTCTCTCTCTCTCTCTCTCTCTCTCTCTCTCTCTCTCTCTCTGACAGTGTAGCTTTCAGATTCCTGTCACCTGGGAACCCGGCGCCATGGTGATGGAGGGTACTAAGTCAGCTTCATGTGACACTTGGTGTGTGTGTGTGTGTGTGTGTGTGTGTGTGTGTGTAGGGGTGTGTGAGTGATTGTGTGTGTGTGTGTAGGGGAGTGTGTGTGTGTGTGTGCGTAGGGGTGTGTGAGTGAGTGTGTATGTGTGTAGGGGTGTGTGTGTGTGTGTGTAGGGGTGTGTGTGTGTGTGTGTGTGTGTAGGGGTGTGTGCTAGGCGTGGGGGTGGGGGGGGGTGGGGTTGCCCATTTGGAATAGTGCTGTAAATCATGCTCTATTGCATGTGTATGTTTAAGTGGGGATGTGTGTGAGAGATAGAGAAAAGGTGTGTGTGCGTGCTCCTGTGTGTGCGTGCGTGCGTGCGTGTGCGCGTGTGGGCACACACGTTTCCCTTCCCAGACCTGAATGTCAGTCACCTTGGTGTGTTGACACAGTGTCCATAACCTTTCCGTCGGGGCTGCGTGTATCTCCCCGTCTGCGCGCCGTGTTCCGGGCTAATGTGTTTCTCTGTCTGACTGGAGCCATCTGCAACCGGGTGTGTGTGTGTGTGTGTGTGTGTGTGTGTGTGGGGGGGGGGGTCTGTAGCCGACCGGAGCCCTGAGTGACAGCCTTATTATGGAGCTATAGATTGTCCCCGTGGCGTCACTACGGAAACGGGGCGTGTGCGCACTACAGCGCTGCCGTGCGCGTCATGGGGGCGCGAGCGTCCGCTCTTCTGTCCGCCGCTATTGTCCGTCCTCAAAGGGAATAGTAGGAAGAACAGGAAAAGTAATCCCATTACTCCCACGGGGTTTAACCACTAAGTGACATACAGTAGGGGAAGGAAAGCATAATCTTTTCTCACAGTCATAATGTGTTCGGCTTGTAACCTCCCCGCATTGTGTTGTGTGGTATCATTGAAATATTAATATTCTGGTTCACAAGTGGATTCTGCGATGATTCTTGCAGAGGGAGGGTTTATATACCTCTGGTGAGGAAATTGGGTTAATTGCTTTAGCAGTGCTTCAGATTTACGCTGTATTGTTATTACCTGCTCTGGTTGGGGATTCATATATATCTCCATTTACATATCAATGAGGTCTTAGATTAACTGCAATCTATCAACTGTCGTAAGCATATGGGTGGTAGACAACAAAATACAAATACTGTATTTCCTTTGCCTAATCATCGACGCGCTGTTCTTCCAAAAACTCGATTAAAATTAGCTTTAGCATTGCAGCGGCCGTTGTTTTTATGGCAACTGAGCCTATCTAAAAAATCGCAATCTCTAAAGCTAAAAATACTTTCAGATGAAATCGCATAATTTTTAAGATATCGTCATTAATCCTCAACATTTTGGTGAGCTTTGGATTCTTGCGGTTCTATCGTAAAATTGTAGAGGAAATATCATAATGGCCCAATCCATACTACAGCCAATTAAAACAATCCACTGAGCACATAATGAGGAAGCGAGGGGCACTTACGTGTTTTTGATTAGTTGTGAGGATCACATGGGTGCTCCCTGGGTCACGGTGAGGTCATGGAAAGCCAACGCTATTGATTTCTCTGTGTTCACTTTGAAGGATAGAGGAT
>JAOPHQ010001216.1:25000-78964 GCA_030340625.1 Merluccius polli
ATTGAGGTTGATGCTTTTGTGTGTTCAAGTACAACCAATCTGAAAGCCTACCAGCCCTTCCTTATCAACAGGCCACTGTGTTCTGGTCAGACGATGATGATGATGATGATGATGATGATGATGATGATGATGATGATGATGATGATGATGATGATGATGATGATCATCATCATCATCATCATCATCATCATCATCATCATCATCACTGGTGAAAAGCGAGAGACGAAAAATTGTACTTTGTGTTTCTTCCGTCCTCCTTTCTTCCTTGTGAGGGACAATTTATTAAGAGATAAGAGATAGAAGGAGGGGGAGGGGGAGGGGGAGGAGGAGGATGGAGGAGGAGAAGGAGGAGGAGGAGGAGGAGGAGGAGGTGAGTGTGGTGGAACTCAGGTCTGAGTCTTTGCTGTGTAAAAATACAAAAACATTTACTTTGTGATTCTTCCTCCCTCCTCTCTTCCTTGTGAGGGACAATTGTATTAGGAGATAAGAGATAGGAGGAGGAAGAGGAGGAGGAGGAGGAGGAGGAGGAGGGAGGAAGAGTAGATGGTGAGTGTGGTGGAGCTCAGGTCTGAGTCTTAACTGTGTAATCCCTTAATGCCCTCCGTGGTCAAGTCATTGTGGGACCCGTGTTTGATGCTGAGATACGGGCTGCTGCTGCTGCTGCTGCCTGTCTCTCTGGACACATGGCCCGCAGGCCGCGGCGGCGGGGGGACAACACGTCCGCCACATGGTGGACTTGGATAGCGAAACTGTTGATCAGGGTTTGATAGACTGGGCGTTTGTTATTTTGGTCTGCGTCACCATCTGTGTGCGTGCGTGCGTGTGTTTGAGAAACAGAGAGGGAGAGAGAGAGAGAGAGAGAGAGAGAGAGAGAGAGAGAGAGAGAGAGAGAGACACACACACACACACACACACACACACAGACAGAGAGAGATCGTCGTAGATGAACGGTGAAGCCATTTGTTTTCCAGATGAACCGTAATTAAGTGCATGGAAAGTCAGGCAGAGCAGCGCAAGCTTTCAGATGGGCGTGTGTGTGTGTGTGTGTGAGAGTGTGTGTGTAATGTGTGTGTGTGTGGAGGGGAGGGGCTAAAGTTTCCACCCTGGGAAGCGGTGTGTGTGAGTGTGAGTCGGAGAGGAGGATGGCAGTCCTGCGTGCGGGGGGATCATATGGCGGACCTCTCGGACCCTAACCTCGCTGTGTGATACTGTGTGATACTAGCGAGGGAGACCACCTCTCCTCTCCTCTCTCCCCCCTTTTTTCCTTTTTCCATCATCCACATCAACCATCATGCCGGACCGAGGCGAGTTGTGAGCGGAAAAGCCGTTTCCAGTGAACGGTAAGGTCTTGGTTTTGTTGGTTTTGGGGGGAGGTTGCTTTACCTTTTTCTCTCTCTCTGCGCGCTTTCGTGTGTCTCCTGTATTAAGTCTCCTACCGGGGTCTTTAAATGGCCGAGAGACCACCCCCCCTCCACACACACACACGCACACACACACCGTGAAACCATGACCATAAAACCAACCTCTTCAGGCTTGGTGGGGCTACGACGCATTGAGGTCTCCTGTATCTCCGTTTAACGCATTTTACGCGTTTTTTACGCGTTTTGTTACGCTTTCGCTGAAGTGCGCCGTGGGCGCGCGTGTTTTGCGCAGGCATGGCCATCGCGGCGCGTCTCTCTCTCTCCAGGGAGGAGATTAATAATATTGATGGTAATAATAATGTTGTGTTTCCAAACTTTTTTTGAGTAGACGTTGTGAGGCTGTGTTGGTGATTGAGTTGTGGTGATGGTCCTGGTTCTCCCCCCCCCCCCCCCCCCCCCCCCCCCAAGTCCCCGTCCCCCCAAGTCCCCAAGTCCTCGTACCCCGTCCCGTCCAGCCCTCCTTTTCTTTCTTTCTTTCTTTCTTTCTTTCTTTCTTTCTTTCTTTCTTTCTTTCTTTCTTTCTTTCTTTATTGGACTCAGATTCGTGGAAACACGTTGAGTTGAGTTATTGTTATTGTGCGTCACACCGACAGAGGGACATATTGGCAACACGTTTAATAATCACGCTGCACCCCCCCCCCCCTTCCTCTCCCCCCTCTCTCCCTCTCTCTCCCCCCCCCCCCCCCCCCTCCTCCTCCTCCTCCTCCTCTCTCTCTCTCTCTCTCTCTCTCTCTCTCTCTCTCTCTCTCTCTCTCTCTCTCTCTCTCTGCGACACCTCAGCAGCCCCCCTGCTCCTAGTGAATCAATCATCTGATGGTTTTCTGGTTTTTTTTTTCTTTTTTGACCAATAACCTTGATCTGATTATTATCATCACCACTTTACGCGGATTAGATTAAGAAGGCCACTGACGTTGTTGTAGCATGCAGTTGTATTTAATATTGACCCATTGACTATAATACTATAATACTATAATGCTATAATACTATAATTCTGTCACATTAACGTTTCCATGGCTGGTTTCTCCACATATTGCTGTGCAGCAGTGTTTTTTTTGTTGCGCGTTTGCGTTGGACATACACGCACAACAACACGTGTATACGCCGAAAGACATACTAGTAAATAAACACACCCCCACACACCACACCACACCCCCCCCCCCCCCCCCACACACACACACACACACACACCACACACCACACACTCCCACACACACACCCCTGAACGTGCTTGCACACGTCACGCACAGCCAGACAGTCCAAACAAAAGGTGCAGCTCTACCAGAAAGCAAAACAAAGAAAGTACCCCCCCCCACACACACACACACACAAACTCACACACACACACACACACACACCACTTCAGAGGACTGGTCAACATGTGATGAGTTGTGGTGAGCAGGGCTGGAAGGGTTTAGAGGAGGGGGGAGCAGAGGAGGGAGGGAGGGGGGAGGAGGGAGTTTGAGGAGAAAATAGTCCACAGCACCTTGAGATAACTAAGGCCTCTTGTTATGCAAACACGGAAGAAGAAGAAGAAGAAGAAGAAGAGAGGAACCGTCCCCAACCCTTAAAACTAGATCATAGCAAACTCCCAGCAGGACAGATGTGAATGTAAAACAGCACCTGAAGGGAAAGCCAGCGTGTGAGTTGCTGTGTGTTACAGTGCATTTTATTTTATTTTGAAGAAAAGAGGAGGCAACACTTGTGGCCCCATGTCGTTCCCTGGGTGATACGCATGAAGATGAGCAGCCCTGTCTAATGTCTCCCAGCTTTGTCTGTCCTTTTGGGAAGAGGCCATTCACAGGCTGACTCAGCGGTTGTGGAGAAAGGCACAGTCATGCCCGGCCGAGGGGCCGGATGCCAGATGCCGCGGCGCTCTGTGGGCTTTGTCTCCAGGTGATACCCCGGCGGCGAGGCTGTATTTATATAGCTATTCATGTTTGTTTCTGTTTCTGTCCTAATGCTTCCTCAAGCCACACGCTCCACCGCCGGTCTCTCCGTGAAACGCGTCCGCCCCGATGTTGACTCTGCGTTAGAGGTCTCGGCCGAGATGTCCACTTTTTAAAATGAAAACGCCTCATCTGATACACACGCTTCGGCGCTTACAGCGACCAGAAATCCCTTATAAAAAAATAAATAAGCACAGCGGCGGCCTCCATTTCCTCCCGCTCAAATGAAAAAGATATTGTGTCAAATCTGCGGTCACGGACGCTCAGTTCCTGAATGCAAAACAGACCTCTTATGTGGCTGCCATGTTTTCCCTCCCGATACCAGCTGATAAGCCGCTCTCTTGTCTCCTGCTGTCTGGTGTTGCGTTTCAGAGGCTCTCCGGATGGCCACGCCGCCGCATTATGTGCTCCGGGACGGGTCGTCCTCATGTGCGGTTAAAGCACAGGAAATGGAGGAGGAATCGCTTTTATTGTGCTTTGAATCAAACAAACACTGACTGTGTAACGCGCTCCGAATATACGGAGACAGCCGGGGGTTTACGCAAGTTTACAGACCCGTGTGGAGACGATAAACAGGGAGGGGGAAGAGATGGACGCTTGACCCCGTGAGGGGGAGAGAGGGAGGGAGAGAGGGAGAGACAGAGACAGAGAGAGACTGTGCTGTTTAGAAACCCGGTCCCGGTACAATAACAATAATAGTAATAACTGTTGATGTTGGTGCACAGTGTGCACACCAGAGAGGCGGGTTCAGGTTCAAGGTTCGGGTTACTTTATTTGTACCCGCAGGTAGAATTTGGTGTGCAGTAGTGAGACGAGTCGTGCTTCCTGAACGACACACCCCTCCAGAGACAACAGAGACAGCAGACAGACATAACAGAACGAGGCACGCATAAATAAACACCGTATCATCAGTGCAAAGGTCACCACGACCGGTTCAACTCAGCGACGGCTGCCAGAACAAAGCGGTTTTTGTACCGCTTTTGTTCTGCACTTACATCCAGAAGGAAGAAGCTGAAAGTCATTATGCAAAGCGAGTAAGCATGGAAGAACCTCACACATATATTATGTATGTGTGTTGTATGACTCCATTGTCCTGATACATGAAAAGATGTTCGATGCAAGTTTCACATCAAACGGAAACAAGGGAATATCCCATTCCTGTTGTCATCCTATATTAATATGCTGTTGTATATAATACACTGTGATGGAGTCATGCTGCTGTCATAAATTGTCATTTCTCTATCATGAATCATAAATTAGTTCAAGATAGTCTCAAAGCTTTTTTTCGGCAACATTTTTTTGTTGCATGCAGTCTGTCAATATGTAACCATGACCCATCGTTTTACGAGGGCGCGGTCACATGATCTCAACCCCTAACAAACTGATACCGTCTTCACAGAGCAGCCTTCCCATTGGTCCCCTCTGCGTCAACACATAGCAGTGGGATACTGCTGTTGAGCTATCACTTCCTTTATTGCCTGCAATGATAGGGTGTGCAACTAACGATTATTTTCATAGTCGATTAAACTAACGATAATTTTTCCAATGAATCATTTAGTCTAGAAAATGTAATAAATTATAGCAAATGCCATCATAAGTTACCAAAAGTGAAAAAATATCCAAAGTGATATTTTCTTGCTTTATCTGACAAGCAGCCAAAAAACTAAAGTAGCCTATTCATTTGATAATGATCCATGAACCAAATATTAACATTTTTGAAGCATCAAGCAGCAAATCTTTGGTATTTGTACTTGATAAATGACCTAAACGTTTAATCGATTCTAAAAAAAAAACCAATTCAATTGATTTTCTGTAAATCGACTTAGTGCTGCAGCCCTATGCAACGGTGTGCAAAGACAAAGCCCCCGAGCCTCCAAGGATAAAAAAACATTACTACCAACATAATATCTAAAATTCCCATGCTCTTATGCTTCCAAAATGGAGGCGGTCATTGCGATGTGACCTCACCATCGCTATCCACACCACACCTAGGGAATGTAAAGACGCAGTTTTCATGTCTGTACTAGCATTTTCCACAGCGTCCAAATGCTGTCCATCCACGGTAAAACGTTTCATGCCCAAGTGGGTACATTTTAAACTGCTAGATACAACTTTCCAACCACTTTCTTCTTGGGAAAGCGCAAGTTTTTGGCAGACAAAAACCAAACTTGAGTGTGGAGCAGAAGAAAAACTGAGAACAAATGTCTTTTTAGGCTTTTGTAGGCTGCCTTTTAAACATCTGGCCAGGGACATCAGATGAAAACCTTCCAGGCTAACTCCGGCTCATTTACAGTTTGACTGTGCCCCAGAAGGAATTAACCATCAAATAAATGGATCTGCATCAATGTGTAGACATGGCCTTAGATACATCATGTGAGCACCTTCCATGTCATCATAACTAGGGTACACGATTAGTCGATTAATCGATAAGTCGGTAATTCAACAGAATATTAATCAAATCAAATTTGTTTTGTCAATTAATAATTTTGGTCATTTTATCAAATACAAATGCCAAACATTTGCTGCTTGATGCTTCAGAAATTGTGTTTGGTGTTTGGTTCATGGATCATTATAAAATAAATACTTTAGTTTTTGTTGGCTGCTTGTCAGATAAAGTAAGCAACTTTAAGACCTCACTTTGGACTCTGGTAAGCTGTGATGACATTTGCAATTATTTGTGACATTTTCTAGACTAAATTATTGATTGCTTAATCGAAAAAATGATCGTTGGATTAGTCGACTACTAAAACTCGTCAGTTGCAGCCCATAACACATAGGAAGGTGCAGGTGTTGAGGGTCTGGCAGGGGGAAGGAACAGAGCTGAAGCACAATGCAGTCTTCTGATTGGCCTGTTGTTAAAGCCTCCATCCCTGCCTGTCTAGTCTCGTCAAGAAATGAGCTCTCAGTGTGGCTTAGCCATAGGGATTAATGTTTCTCGCTCAATTTGATGCTGTAAGTCACGAGGGAGTCTTGCAACTTCCTGAACGGTGGCGTGATCCAGACCTGGGCAAGCCTTTTTCACAGATGTACATTTCTGCTGCTGCGTCTGTTTTGTCATGTAGTGACTTGCTTTACCAACATAAGTGTTATCTTCAAATATGAATGGGATGCTATCTGGTTATGTGTCCACTAAATATCCTCGTCAGACAGAAGAATATCATGAGTTTGTCACCAGCTATTAATGTAATAAAATCCATTCAGGGAAATCAGGAAAGTGCTGATACTTTTTCTCATCACGTAAGCATTTTCCGATTGTTACATGATGATCCTTTGCCGACTGTAAACTCATTTGCTTTTCCAAAAAGACGCTGTTGGAAAAAAAAAAGATCTTGTAATGTATCTCCAAGTTAGACTTGCGAGTGTTTGTCCAATTAAATTAAAATGCAGCCGATGCAGTAAAGCCTTCCCCCCCCTTGTGAGTTGTTTAAACCACAAGAGCCCCGTCTGGGTCCCGAAAGTTCCCTACAGTGGTGTAATCAAGAGGCGATTCAGGGAAATCATCTTTTCTTCTCATCACGTTGCGCTCCGACTGAAACACGCGGTTCATTACGGACAAGAGTTTCAGCCCCCCCCCACCACTGTCTCCCCCCTCGCTCTCTCCCCCCCCGCCAGCCTCCAATCACGGCACTGTCTTCAGAAGGGGGCAGGGTGACCCAAACCAGTTCCTTTAGACACTTATCTCCCCACTCCCCCCCTCCTCCTCCTCCTCCTCCACCATCGCTTTTGCGTCCCTCGCTCGTTTGAAATGATAATTATTCTCGACGGCGAGGCGAAGCTTTATGTGACCGAGGCGGTTTCGGTAGAAATGTCCTTGCAGAGTATTTCCCTGTGATAGAATATGGTGCGACCGCATTGATGATTGTCACGCCTTGTTCTTGTCTCTTTAGGCTAACACCGTATTTACCGGGTTACAGCGTTAGATCATCACAGGAAACAGATTTCCCTTCACCTATATGTGACATCCTTGCCAAAAAGAAAACCAACAACCAACCAAATATCATATATTATTATTTAGATGTTGATGTATGGACACCTGCAAATCAGCGTTAGATTAAAACACCTACAAAGTGACCGTATACAGGCCTACCATAGCATGACAGGTTCTGTTCGGCTTCGGCTTGTTTGCTTCACCACCAGGGGATGAAGTGGAGGGTTTAATGTGTGTGGCGGTGGACAGGCACCGTCTGACACGACCGGTCTTGTCAGCCACTTTGTTACTATCAACAAAAAAAAATCCTCTTTTGATGGAGAAAATAGCGAGGGATCAGTGAAATGGATTGGGGTGTTTTAATGGTCACTGCGTGCGTACAGGCTGGTCTTTGTGAAATGGTTAGGGCGTAGTCTTGAGGAATTAGGATCCCAAATCTTTGGCAGCCAGATGTCCCGCAAGAAGGGTTTGGAGTGGGCCTCCACACGCTTAACCGAGGCTGGTGCTCAGAAGCCAAGCAGAGGATGGGCTACCTGCAGGGTGGAGCTGGGAATTACAACATGCTCTGTCTGACTGTCTTGGTCTCTACCGCCCCTCTCTGTATCTCTCTTTCTCCGTCTCCTCTTTCTCCCTCTAGCTCCCTCTCCTTCCCTCGCTCTCTATCCCACTTTCTTTCTCCCTGTGTGTGTGTATTATGCACGCGTGTGTGGTGTGTACGTGTATGTATGTGTGCTGCGTGGATGTGTGCCCGCGTTTTATTGTTCACACGCTGGATTAGCTCACAGTAGTTTAGTGGTTAAAATGTTTCACTCCCCGCTGAAAGGTTCTTTGTTCGATTTCCAATGTCCTCAGCCTACCTGTAAGCACTGTTGAGCAAGACACACAAAAACCCTTAATAACCTGTCTCTGTGCCCTCTATAAAGTCACTCTGGATCAAAGCAGCTCCTAAATAGCGATTTACAGCCTCTTATCTCTCTCTCCATCACACGATATCTCTTCCTTTCACAACCTCGCTGTAATAGCCGAGCCTTATACCTATATATACCTAATACCCCAAAACGTTGTCGATACAGGACATTTCATACAGTGGATGCAGAAAGACACGCAGTGACATGCATCATGCGCATGAACTAACGGAGTCGGAGCAATGTGTGCATAAATGGGTGAATGTGAGGCAATCATTGTAAAGCTCTGAGTGGCCACAGGTCCTAAAATGTGCTATATTATTAATGCGGTCCATTTACCATAACAACTATACATTTAGGCTCTGCAATCTGCCCAAAAAAAATATTATGCTATAACTAGGACACGGTTTCACTTCATTAATCCTTGAAGGGCAATTCAAACTGTATTAAAACTATTAATATACAACTTTACAAACTATATTGTTAATTATAATAATAATAATACATCACATTTATAAAGCACATTTCAGGACACCCAAGGGGCTGACAATTAGTAGAGACTGAATTTCGTTTTAACACCATTACTGTTGCCTCCCCCTACCCTCCCCCTCCTCCCCCCCCGGCCCTGTGTGCTGATTCAGGTGTTTGGTGTTGTGTGATCTTGCCGAATCACGTCGCTGGTGAACCCAGTCTGAGCCCCGGCTGCAGAGGGAACACTGTCTCTGCTACCGGGGGATCTCTGCGTTTATTTTAAAAGCTGTTTCTGAATCATTCAGGAGTCTTGCCTGCTGGAGCCGGAAGCCATGTGCTCTTCTCCGCTCTTCTCCTCTCTCTGCCCCATGAGACGATGAGAGAGACTGGAATAGCCCTTTATCACGTCTAAATGTGTCATGTCTCTCTGTATAGATTCATAGATTAGGGGGGGGGAGGAAAACTGAGAACTGTGTAACCTAGCTATAGCTATTCGCTTTACTGCCCTCTGTTCTTGCATGTGTGTGTGTGTGTGTGTGTGTTTGTGTGTATGGCTTCCCTTTGGTCGACTTCCTAAAATATCCTATACATAATATATACAGTATAGAATAGATATTTCCATATATCGTAGCATCTCTGTTGACATGCTTTTCATCACTAAATAGACAGCTCTGGACCCATTTCTAACCTGGAGCCATTTCTAGATGAAGTAATCTGGATAGTCTCGTGGCTCGGGTGTTTGACTACCAACCGAAAGGTACTTGGTTTCGATCCCCAAAATCCACAACCCACCTGCCGGCCCCATTGAGCAAAGAGGCCTCTTCCTGCTCATGCATCTGAATTCACTGGAAGTCGCTTCGGATGAAAGTGTGTGATTAACGAATAATTAATAGCACCGCTGCAATCACAGGAGCCAAGTTAACATCAATGAGCATAAATGAACGAATCATTTTGGTCTGGTTCTCTGAATGTGTCATGTGTCTTTCCAGTGTTGCGTTATAATCTCCTGGCATCTCTATCAGTGTTGTCTAGCACCACACAATGGCGTGGCTTCATGCCTCGTCAACACCATGACTAAACTAAACTGTGCGCTGAGCGGCAGGGTGATGAGCCATGAGTTAAAATCACAGACTCAGCATGCAGCCTCCACTTAGTCACCGGCCGGCCGCAGCCTGGTCTTCACACACACACACACACACACACACACACACACACACACACACACACACACACACACACACACACACACACACACACACACACACACCCGTTCCTGGATTAGGGCTGGGCGATAATACAATATTATCGTTTATCGTCTTTGAATGGGATTGTATTGTAATGAAATTAAGATTATTGTGATACCCGGTTTTATAGTCTATATAGTTTTTGTTTTATAGTCTAAATGAATTACGACTAAGATATGCCCTTAAATTGATCATATATACGAAAGTAAAACAGTCCAATACCATACTTTAAAATGTTCATATGGTTCAATGTCATGACCCTCAGTTAGGCTGTTTAGGACGGTATTTTGAATTCATAAGCATATCGTAATATTTTGCGATGCCGTTAAACTCCCCGTAATTATCCTGATAATAAATGTTTCCATATCGCCCAGCCCTAGCCTGATGTCTGGCTGAAAGGCTCATCTAAAATGCCAGGACTGCGGTTTTGTCTTTTTTTGCCAGTCAACACAACACAACCGAGCCAAAAGAGCGACAACAAAATGTTGACACGAAAACCTCCCCTGGCCGACAGGGACGGTCATTCATCCCGTTAAAAACAATCCGACCTCTTCTCTTATCTCCCTCTGTCTGCTGTCTGCTGTCTGCTCTCTGCTGCGCTCTTTCAATTTTAGCAATTAAATCTCGCAAAGTCACCCATAGCACCTGGCGAAATTCCGAGTCGGAGCCCGCGGCGGCATTGATCGCCGCCACGCAAATTGAATGCGAATGCTTTGCTGCTCTTTGTGCTCTTTCTGCTCCAGCCTGCGATGGACCGGTGATAGCGTTAATGGATTGGAAGGAGGCCTAATATAGCCTGATGTCTGGCCCTGTAATTGAGCCGCCATGGCAGCCATGGCCGGCAGCTGACGCTCTGAGTCCCTGCCAAACAATACGCTGGAAAGTCGAGTCACTTTGTCCGGATAAACCGCAGCGAGACGTCCTTTGCCCGTGTCCGAAAGCCGATTCATTTACGTGGATGTGGGTAGTTAGGACGCAGTCCTCCCCCCGCCCCCCCCCCCCCCCCTCCACCCCTTAAATGAACTTCCTATGAACCGGTCGGACAGTGTAAGACTCCCGACTTGAGTGCCTGCACCCCCCCCCCCCCCATCGCCGCACCAGATGCAGGTATAAATAGGAACCCTCAAGGGGGGGGGGGGGGGGGGGGAGGAGCAAGAGGTTAATGAAACTCTACCCTCTGGCAATATGGCGCCAAGATTCACCGCTTCTATACATACAAGGAGCGGCAGGAGCCCTGCGTACGAGATGAGCAGATGGGGTTCGGGAGCGCGAGGGCTCCCGGTGCAGGGAGTTCATTTGAATGGGCCGTCAGCGAGGGTGTTATGTGTCTAGGGGGCATTGTCACAGGAGAGCGCAGGGAGACGCCGCGGATATACGAGACGGCGCGAGTCTCTCGGAGGAATATACGATGTTATATTCATGTGTGGGGTAGTGTTAACACACACGCATGCATCCATATGCACCCATACACACACACACACACACACTAATAACATAAAAAGATGTGTGCTTCTATGGCAGTTTTGCGGCTGGCGCGGGCGTACATTTAGTTAGTTATTTTCAAAGGGCACTGATTACGTGTTGTTGTTTGTGAACGAATAACAAATGGCCGCCGTCATTGCCTCCGGTCCTTTCAGAGCCCAGACACCGCGGACGTCATAACTCTGAGTCACCCAGGGTTTTTTTTTTTTCCTCCCCTCTCTCCTCCATGCGCTCCTTCTGCAGCGGGGACTGTTTATATTGGCTAGCACCATATTCATTATCGAGCCCTGTGACTTAGCTCTCCTGCTGAAGTGCAACGCTGAAGGGTGTGCCATTACACTCTGCAGGGCAGGCTGGTGGGAGAGCCTAAATAGATGGTGTGCGTCTGCGTGTGTGTGTGTGTGTGTGTGCGCCTGAGTGTATGTGTGTGTGTGTGTGCGCCTGAGTGTATGTGTAAGACCCTGCATTGGGCCGGCCTCCGTTGCCTTGTGACCGGGCGGGGCGATACGGCCAACATCTTCATTTACAGGTCAATTATCTCGATAACGATATATATTGTGATATAGCGTGTTTTCTGGTCATTCAATAAATAAATAGTCTGTATGAAATATAGACTATAGACTCATTCTCACTTTACTGTGATGCAGCCTTTAAAACCAGGAAAAGACTTGATATTGAAGATATTAGGATATCCAAAATCTAAGGCAATATATTTCTTATATCACTATATTGAGTAAATATCGATAGATATTGCCCGGTCCCAGTCTGATGCAGTCACTCTGCATCTATTCCAGGAATAAGCAAGAATCAAGAATGACTCATTGTGTATTGCACCACAGAATGCATCAGCAAACCTTCGGTTCAAACTTGTTTAGTGACGCGACAGACGGTCCGTTTTCCCAGGATCTGAATCTTATCTATCACATGAAACGTTGCACTGACACATCCCAAACCCCACCGAGGGGCGTTTGCCCCAAACCCCAACGCGCCTCCTACTAGTTATTCGACTTTTCCCTCATATTTTTCTTTAACTTGCGTAACTTCTTTTGGCGTTGCGTAAGGCGCTGCAGTCCCAGGTGACATGATGAGACCGCTCAGAACTTGAACAGCGATGCTGTCATCGGTCCCGGACGTCTGAGGTACAACACCAGCTGAACAGTAGGAACCGTAGGAGGAGGAGGAGGAGGAGGAGGAGGGGGAGGGGGAGGAGGAGGAGGGAGGACTTGGTGTGACGCACGCAGACTTCGTGGATCACTGCAGGAGACCCAGGGGAAGGGGAGGAAGGGTAGGAGGAGGAGCAGCAGACGACAGGGACGCTGCGTGTTTCTCCTCAGTGACAGCAGTAGGAACCTTAGCGCAGAGCCAAGGTCAGGGCAGAACGCGGAGGTGAGGAGGACAGATGGAGGGAGGGAGAAGGAGAGAAGGAGGAGGAGAGAACAGAGGTGTGTGTGGTGCACAGAGGCCATGGGGGCAAAGTGGAGTGACAACGCACACACACACACCGAACAGTCACACACACACACCTAACAGTCACACACACACACACACACACACACACACACACACACACACCACACACACACACACACACACACACACACACACATCAGGAAAAAGATGGCACTGTGTATACAAATAGTGAAGGCACACAGACTAAGAAGCCTTACACACACCACACAGATACACGCAGACACGCACACACACACCGCAAACCCACGCCCTTTCATGTAGACCACCACAAGCCCACCCAGCTGATGAACCAGACAGATAGACACCCAGGCAGACAGACACCCAGGCAGACAGACACCCAGGCGGACAGACAGACGGTCTCTATCCCATCAGCCATCTTAGAAACACTTGCTCTACACAGTCCAATCACACACAACAAACAAGCACACAATCTTCTGGACAGCCACCCACCACCCACCACCCACAGCCAGCCAGCCAGTCTGCCAGCCAGCCAACCAACGAGTCTATCAAACGGCAAGCTGTTCACTGCCTGCATTCCAGTCATTCATTGGGACCGTGGGCCAGCAGGCAGGCCCCCCCAGGGTCTGTCACCCAGTCAGCAGTACTGGGAAGTGTATTGACAGCCAAGGTGTCCGAGGAAGTCATAAATACCGGCGGAGTCTCTGTTGTGTGGCGTTATCTCGTATCTAACCGCCCATTTTATGTAAATTATTCAGAGCAGGGGACAGATTCACAAAAGTATCTTAAGGTAATTCTTCAGAAGTTTCCTGAGAAGAAATTCTGTTAATTTCTCGATATTTTCCTCGGAATCTTTCATTTTAAGTTATTTTGTTCATTTCTTAGGAACTTTTTTTTACGTAGTCTAATTGTTTGGGCCATATGTGTGGATGAGTGAAAATCAATCAAGAGATAGTAGTTAGCGTAGTTAGCAGTGTGTAGTAGCGTAGGCCCTACAAAACAACACCTTACAATGGAAACAAATATTGTAAATAGAAGGAATTAAAACTATAAAATCGATATTATCAATTAATATGAAGGCATAACGAGATCTTAAATTTCAAGAAGAAATTTTATCTAATTTCTTCTTAAGTTTTTCTTAAGAAATGATCTGAGAAGAAAGATACGACCATTCCTAAGATATCTTTCGGTGAATAGCAGTTTTTCGTAACTTTCTTCCTAAGTCCAATGTTAAGGAAAAAACAGCGGTTATGAAGATTTTTGTTCTTAAGACACTTTTGTGAATCCGGCCCCAGGTTCTTGAAGTTGAGTTGTTTGCTTGACCTGGGAGGGAGACGCCATGTGCTCTGTGTTTACTCTCGCAGCCACATGACAGCGCTTCTCTTCACTTGCATGAGTAAGTTTTCATCCTGCGTCACCGATGTTCCGGAAATACATTCAAAGATTCCCTCCTACGGCTTCGGTCTTGAAGACGTAGCCTAACCTGGGGCTGTTTCACATCATAATGTTCAGGAAACATTGCACCATTAGCGTGACATGTTTTTCTGTTATCGCTGTTGGTTTTTGTGGACGTCATGACCATAAATGAAGTTTGAACTCTCCGTGGCGATTGGACGGCGAGTCGCCAGCTTATCTGCGGAGTGTCAGGCAGTAAAACTCCAGGCAGCTGTGTTTAGTGTGCGCCATGGGGATAGATTACACAGCCTTGATGTCTTGATGCCCCCCTCTCTCTCTCTCTCTCTCCCCACCCTCTCCTGCTCCCTTGTACATGGAATAGGATTATATTAATGTCTTGTAAGATCATTGTAAAATTAAGAATGTGGCGATGCATTTCTGTTAGAAATCTCCCCCTCTCTCCCTCTACCTCACCCCCACATAAGAACCGAGCGTCTTATGTAATGTAGCCGGTAATCACTCACTGCTGGAGTGTCCGTGACAGCTTAATTAAATACTCTGGGATGTGAAAATCAAAACATGTTCAGCCTCACCGAGAAACCACGCGGCACACAGATGTGCAAGAACGTAAAAGTAGATTCTCCATCTGGAAGAGAGAGAGAAACTAAACAACAACACTAAAGGTCATCAAGATGGTTTGTTTGGTCTCGCTCGTCCAAACGGTTGAGTTCTTTGTTGATGACGTAAAGAGACAAAAATAGTAGAATTAAAATAGACTAAAATAGTAGAATAATTATTTTAGGACAAAATCCTATATATAGATTTACACACGTGAGTCTATATTGATTTATTATATTTATTCTAATTATAGTGTGTCTGCTCATACTCATTTCATCTCAGCGTTTCACAGCCTACCTTACTAATAACTTAGTGTGTAAATATTGTTAATTGTTTTGTTTTGAATTCTTCTTGTTCAATATGTTGTTAATATTTTGCTAATATAGTGTTGCTTTATGTCTTTCATGCACCAACCTCCCGAAGTCACTTTCCTTGTAAATACCTTTGCAAATATACTTGGTAAAATAAAATAATAATAATTCTGCTTCTGAGTTATGATCCTATACCACGTTGTGTATGAGTATACAAGTACAACTAAAGGATCTCAATGCACCGTCTGTAGTAATAATAGACTTCATTTGCATCGCAGCTTCCATGCAGAATTTGCTGTACCACAGAAAATGTGCTGAAAAACCAAAATACATAACAGCATTTCTGGATAAAACAAATAATGAACCAATTAGCCACACCCTCAATCAATCAAGTGCGAGGAGAGAAAGAGCGATGTGATTTGAGGGGACCGTCAGCACAACCATCTGTCATGCGTTGTGACTTGCGGCGCTCGTCGACGGTCTTGTTTCGTGGCTAAAATGTTTCTCCTTCTCTCCGCAGATCCTGACTGACGGCCATAATCGCTACAAGGAAGCCGGTCGAAGTGGATAAAAACCACCGTCCTCTAATCCATAAACGGACACTCTTCCCTATTTCGAGAGCCGATAAACAGCGTGTGAGCACCGGCACCGGGAGGAGAAGAACCGGCTGAGTGCCCCCCCTGTGCTCTGCTGTCCTCACCCCCCCCCCCACCCCCACCGCCCTACAAGTTAAGGAAATAACAGGTGGAAGAACAAGAAGAGGAAAACGTACTTTGATTTGTGAAAGGAGGAGTGTGATAGAATCCAGGGAAGCCCAGTTTCCTGCATGTCTGTGTGATAAACGGTCACCTGACCATGTGGACACTGGAGCGGACTGTGTGCTGCCTGGGAGCCGCCGCGCTGCTATTGGTCAGCCTCCTGCAGACCGCGATGTCGACGCAGGACGACGCCACGCCCAGAATCAGTTTCCCCTACAGTAAGTCCAAACCCATTTTCTAATTCATCCATCATCAGGTGTTCTTCATGTCCTTAGCATTCTTGGCAAGGACATTTTGGTCAATACCGTACTGCAAATAAAAAACAAATGTGTGTTGATGGTTTTTATGTGTAGTACGTCCATTGACTCTGTAGATACATGTTGTTGAGGAGCAGGGAGGGTTGAGGACATCTTGTCAGGGTGCCTGCAGGTAGAGGACTTCATGGGTCCAGGTTGATGGAGGAGAGAGGAGAGAGACCCGGGATCCGAGACGGGTAGGGTATTTTATGGACCCAGCAAAGCCGGTTTTTAAAATCATGTTGGATACAACCACACTCAACAGTGCTTACTTTCATCTCGTCCTTGTCCACAATTTGCATGAAGGCGGCCCAGACAGAAGAAGTGCCGCTGGGTTTGACCTCTTTTATCTTCATTTTCTTTGAGCTTATTTCTCACCTCAGTGAAGAAGGTATCCATCTTTACCGTGCGCCTTTCCCCCGCTCTGACTCAACTCGCTGGCGCTTCTCGTTTTTTACCCTTATTTCGCACTCTTGCGGTAGTTCCACCGCATTTTCCGCGCTTGTAATCCGATGCAAACGGTCAGCCTTATCGTCACGCACGTTACACAGCACTTCCATGCGTTTCTCTGGTGATCAGCACTGATCTCGGGTCTTCTGAGACCCGCGGTAATATAATGGAACCTGACCTGGACCCAGCTGACCATAATAAAACGTGGACCCTAACCAGTCTGGGTCCCGGGCCGGGTCTCGGATCCTAGGGTTCGGGAAGATCCGTGAAGACCTCCACGGATATTGAGGGACTCGAACCCTGAGTTTTTCGACTGGGAGTCCAACCCCCCTAACGCCCCAGTAGATTATTCAAGTAACAGTACATGAATAATACAAGAAAGAGTACATATAGTATACGAATTTCATCGCAAAAGGTGCATGGGTTTACACTGAAGTGAGGAATCGAACACACACACCAGGACATCATGTTACGATTGCTGGGGTGAATCTGTTCATTACATGGGGATGGATAAACCTATTGATTAATAAACAACACTATCAAACAACAAGAACATTATGTTACACAGTATGCATTTATGTAATCGTCATATTTTAGTCTCTGACGGACTGAATGTTATTCGGCGTGGATATATTGGTAGATAGGGTTTGGTGGGGTTCTGTGTACTGTGATATTACTGACTAGTATAACATATAGTTATATAAATCTAGTTTTCTTCATCATTCATTACAGTCACAACACAGCCCCTGATATTGGACACAACACACAGCTCCTTATGGCGTTGTACATTTGTACGGATTTAAAAATGGCGGAACAAATTGCATATTGCCTACCGCTTCATGTTCTCAATAATTCAAAACGCTGGGCACAAAGCACACCGCATTAATGTGAATAATCCACTTGCCATTGCTGACAACAGTTGGGTTTGTTAACGTCAATGTTCCTACGGTTGTTGTGTAGCGTTGGGTTTAGATGGCTTGTGGCTTCAATCAAGTATTTCTATTTTTGAAATCACAAGATTTGGGTTTGGAGCTGTGTGTGTTTTTACCCCACAGAACATTGAGTGGTGTTAAAGGGACACTCTCACTGGAAAATTTAATTATTCAAATAAAACATTGAAATAAAAATAGAAACGATTACATTATGCATTTAGTTGAGGTTAAAAAGGGTTACAGTAATCGTGAGTAACCCATTGTCCATTTCACAGTGTGTACCATTGTCCATGTCACTGGTAATAAAGTCCTGACAGAAGCGTCATTGTTTGTCGGAAAATTCAGATAATTGGATTCTAGACCGGTGTCTGTTCTCTTTCTCCAGAACCAAATGAAGATAATGCAGTTCATGTATTTGTTATGCCCTGCCTTTTATTTCTGCAAGGACTAAATCAGATTTAAAGCATAAATGGATATTCCCTTTCAGTATTCTTAAGGGTCTCACTAAGGTTTTTGTCTGTAATTGATTAATTCATTGGAGAGGTTGATGAATGAAGACAAAACAGGCTAAATTGAGATGGCAGTTGGTCAACGGGAGAGAGGGATTGTTGAGTAATGTCACTTCAGTCCGGGACACCAAAAACGTGTTACATGTTTTATCCACTCTATTCCTCACCGGTTGATGTGTTTTTCGGCATTACATTGGCAGTCGTACAGGAGATTAATACCCTCGTCGCTGCATCGCAAGTGGTGGCTTTTCCAGGGGGATTACAGTGGCAAGGGCAGGCCATGCGAGCCGTGACAGTCTTCGCCATCGCGGCCTGTCTTGACTTGAACTCCCACTAACTCCCCCTGGAGTGTGTGTGTGTGTGTGGTTGGAGGCTGGTTTAAGCAGCCTCACCTGGCCCACATCTGACGCTGGCCAGGTGAGGCTGCTTAAACCAGCTACCAACCACACTCCCTTTTTGAAATGAAGACCGGGAGGCCTTGTTTCTCCTCACCTCAACCGGCACAACGAGTGCGGTGCTATAATTCAGCCACGCGATAACATTAATCACAGCCTGGGAACAGCCCTGCAAATCCTGCTCTTTGTCCTGTCGTTTCAAAGGAAAGAATGAAGACGCCAGTTTGCTGCCACCAAACTGGTTGTCAGAGTGTCGACGTTGACTCGTCTGACAAGCCACAATTTCCCTTCCTTGCTATACAATATTGATCCGTCATTCAAATTGAAAACTGGTATTGTTGTTTTTTCACTGTACTTCCATGTCCCATTACATGTAGAAACCGTTTGTATGAGGGCCTGTCAATAACACCGCCTTTCTCAACAATGAATTCTGCAAACGTAATTATTTAACAAATTAAATATGGCATGACTAGTTGTCAGATCCATTCAATCCATGAGAGTCGCACCAAAACGAGTCTGACTCGTTGTGACATACACACATACTCTTACATATTACATACTCTTACATACTACTACTACATACATACATACATACATACATACATACATACATACATACATACACACATACATATTATACTGTGAGTGGCTTTTGCTGGGGCCCGAAGAATGCGTTTATTAGAGATGGCGAGATGGTATTCGCCGAGCAGCTGTAACATGCTGCCATGACAGCGACTCTCTGAGTGTGTGTGTTGATAGCTGGTTTATCCTGGGTGCCATGATGGCTCATCCACCCCAGGTGTGCAGCCCCACCCGGCCCCAGAGTCCAATCAGTGTGACTCAGGCCAGGTGAGACTGTAAACCAGCTATAAACAACACACACTCCACACGCACACTCCGCATATACATACTGTTACACACTACTACGTACTCTTATGTACTATACATACTACATACTCTTACACACTACTACATACTCTTACACACTACTACATACATACTCTGACATACTATACATACTACATACTCTTACACACTACTACATATATACTCTTACATACTATACATACTACATACTCTTACACACTACTACATATATACTCTTACATACTATACATACTACATACTCTTACATACTACTACATACATACTCTTACATACTATACATACTACATACTCTTACACACTACTACATACATACTCTTACATACTATACATAGGCCTACTACATACACTTACACACTACTACATACATACTCTTACATACTATACATACTCTTACATACTATACATACTACATACTCTTACACACTACTACATACATACTCTTACATACTATACATACTACATACTCTTACACACTACTACATACATACTCTTACATACTATACATACTACATACTCTTACACACTACTACATACTCTGACATACTATACATATACTACATACTCTTACACACTACTACATACATATTCTTACATACTATACATACTACATGCTCTTACACACTACTACATACTCTGACATACTATACATACTACATACTCTTACACACTACTACATACTCTGACATACTATACATACTACATACTCTTACACACTACTACATACTCTGACATACTATACATACTACATACTCTTACACACTACTACATACTCTTATGTACTACTACATACATACTATACATACTCTTCTTACATACTCTTGCACTCAGTGAGCTGTGCGGGACCACCAAGCTGTTTCAGCACAATATGTAAAGTTACCTATATCTACAGTCTCCCAGAAAGGAGAGGGAGAAGAGAGAGAGAGCCGGGTGTGGGGGTGTTTTTATCCACATGAAACCCATCCTGAAACTTTTCTTGTGGGCCCTTTTTTCCTGGAAAAAAGCCCCCCCCCCACTCCGCTTTTCCTCTCCCCTTGTTTACCTCCTAACTAGCATGTTATTCAGGCCCTGTGTCCTGAGAGGAGAGTGAGTGGTCGTGTCTGTCTGCTTTCCATTATGTCCCTTTGTGGTGGGTTGAGGCCCCGCCCCAAGGCATCATGGGAGTTGGAGTGCCAGGCTAATTAAACAGGCAGTCGGCATCCATGCCACTGGAGAAATGAGAAATGAGAAAATATGTAAACGCATGATCCGTACGATGCTGTTTTGATACTTGATGCTGGTTATAGACTGTAGTTTTTTCTTATTTTAGATTCTGGTTTGCAAACTGTAGATATTTATGGCCAACGACCTTATGTTTTTCTTTTTTTTATGGTTTCAACATCCAACAAACAATATCGCAACATATGATTGTTGAGGACGGCAAGTCCAGTCTGTAAGGTTCTACCCACAAGAAAACAGAGAAGCTGCAATAAACTTTCCCAGTAATTAAAAACAAAGCGTTTTAATTAACCCTCAGGTCGAGACAACGTGGGCATGGGTCTAAATGCCCACCCATCAGCATGTCTGGTTGTCTACGTGCACTAGCGCAGGGCATGTCGCCCCCTGATACCACGCAGGTTTCACCCGTCTTGGGGGGTTTGGTCACCCCCCCCCCCCCCCCCCCCCACCCTGATCCGTCACGACCGATGATCCAGAGAGAGAATGGGCGGTTTCAGAGAGCAGAGGAGATGGGACCGGCGCACGGCAGCACAAGGTCTGCTAACAGGCGGAACAATGGTGCTTAATTACAGAGCATGTACCTCCTCCTCCTCCTCCTCCTCCGACGGCCGCTCGGTGGCTTCTCCTCCTCCTTCTCTGACCGCTCGGTGGCTCCTCCTCCTCCTCCTCCTCCTCTGACCGCTCAGTGGCTTCACCTCCTCCTCCTCCTCCTCTGACCGCTCAGTAGCTTCACCTCCTCCTCCTCCTCCTCCTCCTCTGACCGCTCAGTGGCTTCACCTCCTCCACACTCGGCCGAAGACGCAGAACGGCCGCGTCTGTAAGCACTTTTCATCAAGAAAGCAGCCAAGAAACTGTATTTGCGTGTTGTGATTAAATAAGACACGGTCAAGTAAAGTGCAAGTAATAAATCCAAAAAATATTTATATTAAAGCTTGTTTTGTTTACGCCCAAACAACAATTCTGCCCCATCGCTAGAACGACTCGGAAAGGTTTTTCTGTAAGTTACAAAGCACAGCGCAGAGTTGGCAGCGATGACATAGGGTTAGGCTACACTGTGTTTGGCATTTAGTGCGAGAAGGATTGCATACGCACACAGCCCTCTATTGCAGCACAACAGCCTCAACATAATTATTTACAGTATTCAGGCCTGCAGCCCCCACTACAACCAATTCATAAATCATTAAGGGTGGGCATATTAGCCGGCTTAAACCTATCCACTTAGCAACACGGGATGACGCACCGTGTCAGCCCGCAGCCTCCAAACACAACCTCAATGACACAGCTCTCTGAACTCTGCTCATTGCTTTGGTTTATGGTGAATAATAATGACTCGCCGGGAGATATTTATGATAAGTGGCTTAAGTTGGTGTTTAAATGATGAAACATGTCGCTACCGGCTCGATGAAGACCCCCGTGTGTGAGCTTTATATTTATATAGCAATGCTCAACAGATGCGGCTCGGGAAATGCAAATAGAAAGGATTATGAACATTGATCCATCATCCAATCCATCTACATTTATGGATGAGCGGACTGGGTGATATGTCTAGTCATATTTTTCCAGTGGTTCTCTCCCGTTTCTTGTTCTATATCTCAGTGTGTGTGTGTGCATGTGTGCGCGTGTGTGTGTGAGAGAGAGAGCGAAACTCAATCTCTGTATACGTTATTCGATAGGAGTTCGACACTAGCGATACAGTTGTTAGAAAACCACAATCCATATTCAAACAGGTGAGATATGAATAATAGCGAGTTCCTATTTGTTAGTTTGTTGATTTTGTTTTGTGTTCTCACGCACAATCACGTTGGATGTCTTTTAGCGGCGATGGGCTCGTTTGCAAAACCCTTACTGTCAACGCGTATGAAGTGTTCAGTTGCATGGCCATTCAACACAAACATAATGTATGCCAGCGTTTCTTGCGCTACAGGTCAGGACCCAAAATAGGTCGGGTTCCAGTTGGAGTTGCAGTTGGTGTCCATGGGTTACATGGACACCACCACCACAACTGACCTTTTCTTGTGTCCCCCGAGATGAAGAAGTTGAAGACGCCCTGCTGTGCCACAATGAATGAACTCCTCTCTCTCTCCTCACACCCTTTAAACAAGGTTGCACAGACTGGCAATCTCATGGCTTATCTGGCAGCAGAGTTGCAGCTGTTTATGAGTGTGTCTGTGTGTGTGTTGTAAACCTGCCCACACAACACAACACAACACAACACACACACACTCCATGCAGACAGCAGGATTGGGCCATACACGTTTGTCATTATTCGCTATTCATTTTGAACACAATGGCGTGTTAGAACAGGGCTTGGTTAGTCTGGCAAAGCCAGACCTATCTCCACAATTAATTGTAGCTGGAGGAAGGTCTGGCTCTACTCACTGTCATTCTGGCATAGGGGGAAAAAAACACTCAGTCTGGTTTGTATTTCTTTAACTAATCACAATCGTTCTGGGCGGCGCTAAGCCCAGGATGCAGCAACGATGGAAGATGCCGGAACGGGGAGCAGTATAAGGTATAAGCCCTCCCAGAGCCTGCTATTGGGCGACTACTACAGTCGCCCAATAGCAGGCTTGGTCAGGATTATATCAATAATCTACATCCGGTAAGCCGTGCTAGGGCTTGGTAAACTTACGGAAACTGAGGAAACCGCTGTTGTTACGGATTTAAATCCCGTGCTAATCCATAATTGCACATGCATAATATGTGAGGTAATATAGGCCCTGTCTCTGGACGCCACATACCTATTCAAGTCCTGAGATAATTAGGGCATCACACACGCTGCATGCAAGCGTGTTTGGATGTGAATTTTACTTCAACCATCTTCATGGCATTCATTGAATGCATAAGAATGAATACATCCTTTCATTCCTGTTCTGGGAAGCAATTTTAGAAACATGCTTTCTAATCCTGTTTAAATGCTGCACACAAAGTGTGTGTATGTGTGTGTGTGTGTGTGTGTGTGTGTGTGCACGCGTTTGTGCGCGAGTGTGTGTGCGTATCTTACACACAGACATATCTACAGAGATTGGGAGAGTGTGTAAAGTGATAGAGTATCGTATTAACATGCAGTAATACAAGAACTCCAGACTACAAGTGTAGTGTAGTACGTTATTTTTCCAGACTACAAGTGATAGAATAGTACGTTATTAGAATAGTACGTTATTTAATTGGAATTTGAGCCTGCGCTAAATCAAAACTGTAAAATCAGGGCTGGACTTTGGACACATTGTTATGTAGATAACGTTTTATCTACAGAAAACGTTGTTGTTATGATCAATTTGACGTACGCCAATAGCCGTCCTGCTAGAGACACAGTTTTTCTTGTGTTGCTTGTGTACACACTGCAGGTTAATTGAGGTCAACCACCTTCAGATTTCTTCCCCCAACGGTACGCGGTTTAATCCACTAGCATCTCTGCCGCTCTTCAAACCTGTTTTCCGTTAACCTGCTGATCTGCTCTGACTGTTCCTGTTCCTGTTCCATAATGGTAATAATAATAATAATGTCCATGTCCATGTCCACCGCCTCCTTCTGCAAGAAATCACCCTGACCACAGCATCACAAGACTCGTGGGACGTGGGATCCGTCAGGCTTCGCTCTGTAATGCCGTGATGTTGTAACCGTGGCAGAGCGGTGCGTTACCGTCCTCTGGTGCCGTTCCCTGGTCTCAGATTCAACCCAAAACCATCTCTGGCGTGATGTGTCGGTTGAGTGTATGAATATCAAAAGGGAACGAAGACATGGAGAACAATATCTGTATGTAGTTATATTTTCTTTATCAACTATATATATAAAAAAACAATGAGAGTAAAGTAAAATGTTAACGTAATAGTCCAGTCTTTTCAGTGCCATTACCTGAACCTTACCCTTGCTGTCTGCCCGTTGTCCCTGAATCTAAAGAAAATGTGAGGTGAGCATGTTGTGTTGTCATTGGAATCGGATGGCTGCATTCCACTTCTTCTCCTAATCTGAGAGAGGAGAGATGGAGGGGAGATGGGCCTCAGAAAACAAACATAACAGGCACAGACAAGTCTCGTTTGGCATGCGGCTGGAGAAACTATAGCACCTCTCAGTTAGTCTCCCTCACTCACTCACTTTCTTTCAATCTCTCTATGTCTATCTTTCAATCCCCTTTATCTGTCTCTTTATCTGTCTCCAAATCGCTCTCTCTCTTTATCTGCCTCCAAATCTCTCTCTCTGTATGCAGTGTGTAGTGAGGGACAGTGGTCTTTCAGAGCTCCAAGTGTGTGTGTGTGGGTGTGTGTGTGTGTGTGAGGGTATCCAGAGTGTGTGTGTGTGAGAGAGTAACCAGAGTGCGTGTGTGAGGGTAACCAGAGCGTGTGTGTGAGGGTAACCAGAGTGTGTGTGTGGGTGACCAGAGCCTGACACCTGAGAGCTGATAATTACAGCCCTGCCGGACCGCTCACTCTCTCCCTGCTCTTACTGTAATCCGCTGCTCTCTTTGTCTCTCTCTCTGTCTCTCCCTCACTGTCCCGCTCTTTCGGTTTTGATTTATTTGTGTCCGTCTGCGTGTGCACACCTCACTGTGGCTATTTTTTTCCCCCTATATAATCCCTACTCGTCGAATAACCCTTACACTGCAGACACTGTGGTTATCTGCCAGCTGCAGCTTCTCAAACAGCCCCGTGCCTCCCGTAAACACCTCCTCTCTCCCTGCAAACAATAGCAATCAACGCACACACAGCATGCATTTAAAAACACACGCACACGCACGCACACACACACACACACACACACACACACACACACACACACACACTCTCTCGCTCACTTACTCACACACACACACATACATACATACATACATACATACATACATACATGCTAGAAATAGTTATTTTTCTTGCAATATACTACGTTTCTTCCTCAAGTTTACTGCAATGAAACTTTGAAAAGCCAGTAATGTTTTCAGTCGTAGCTTGAAGTGCAGACACACACACACACACACATGCACATTAAGGTGTTATGGTCCATTCATAATGGCCCAGGGTGACAGATACTCTCTTGGTTCAGCTGAGACACCGCTGTCTGTCCTTGCTGTGCATCCAGTCTCCTGCTATCCATCTGTCTCTCTCCCTCTCTCCGTGTCCACAAAACACAGCTCACACGCAGAGATCCCTGAGATTAACGAGGAAGTCTGTCTGACAAACAAGAGAGAGAGAGAGAGAGAGAGAGAGAGAGAGAATGGCAGTTGCTGACAACCCAAACTCCTCTTTTTAAAAAGACTAAAGAAAGAAATACATCCGCTAGCTGACATCCAACGTCCATGAATGTCACCGCGACATTTCCATTCCCTGGCGTAAAGCACCAGTTAGTGTGGTGATCCAGAAGTCCTTGGGGGGGGGGGTCGAGTGTGTGGGCAGGGGGGTGGGGGGGGGGGGTGGGTTCATTCATTCGACTACTATCTGTAATTCATAGTAGAGCAGATAACATCGAATAGCTTTTAGTTATTTTCATGTACTTGCTCAATATTGAAAGGCTTTGGTCTGAGAGCAGAACGTCCCAAAATTATGGAGAAAAAAAAGATGAACCAAAATGAAGAGGAGCACCCACCACCACCCACTCCATCCATCTGTCGGTCACCTGACGGAGGAGAAGTGGTTTGGTGTCGACGTTGCCGCACCAGACAAAGTACTTTTCATAGCTAAATGACACCCTGACACCGAATTATCCACCACCGGAAACCAAAGTTTTCCCAAAAGGGCCGATGTTATTACAACCTTGAAGTGACTCTTCCTGTGATGAGCTTTCTTAATATGAATGGGAAATTGTCTGTCAAAATGTCAGCGTCCTTTAGGATGCGCGTGGAAGAAGTGTTGAGTGTAGCTGGCATTTGGAAGAAGAGGAGGAGAGGCGGAAAGGTTTTTGGTGAACGTCTGCCTCCCTCTAAGCAGAGGTGAATATCCATTGTGCTCCTCTATCTTCACCTCTTTTCTTCTCCCCTCTTCTACACTGCTCCTCTCCCTCCTTCCTCTCTTCTCCCCTCCATGTTCTCTCATTTCTTCTCCTTTTCTTCCCCTTTTCTCTCATCCTCACCTTTCCTATACTCTCATTTTTTCCCCTCTTCTCCTTTATCCTCCCCAATCCCTCTCCTATCCTGTCTTTTCCTCTCCTCCTTTTCCACTCTCCTCTCCCCTCCTTCCCTCTCCCCTCCTCTCCTCTCCTCCCCTCTACCTTCCCCGGCTGCTGGCTAAAAGAGCCCCGCCCCCAGCAGCCCCAGTGTCTTGTGACCGGTCTTGTGTTGCGTTAGTAAATCTGGGCCATGTTTATGGGTAGTTCGTCTGGCGCACACCTCCACAACAACCAATCAATTCCACACACTGACCACAGCCTGCGCGCCCTTGGCCTACTCCTCTAAACACACACACTGCAAGAGTTAGACGCTGCACCACCCAGACACTTTTCTGGCTACTTCATCACCTTCTAGTAACCATGTGCTATCTGGTGATATTTCACTGCAGAATGAACATGTAGTAGAGAGACAAGTGTACGCACGCGCATGTACGCACAACCTCACTCGTATACTATTCATATTCTGAATTTAGAGACGTTCATTTAGAGACCTTCATTTAGAGACCTTCATTTAGAGACGTCCCCTTATCCAAGACCAAGGAGAATGTGCTAGAAATATATTTTAATCCTCACTGTTTAGCAGGGACGAAGTGTCACAGGAGTCACTTTCAATTACAGTATTGTAATGGCGGTTGCTGCAGCAGGCGTGAAATGGCAAAAACTACTCACCTTTATTTTCAAAGTCATTGTGTTTTTTTTTTTGTTTTTTTTTTGCAGATCTCTAAATTAATTCAACCTTCATTTGATTGCAGGTCCTATCTCATATGGTGATCATCCGGTAAATAAATGGGGACGAATATTAATAACAACCCCAAGAGGAAGCAAACCGCCGCCTATCGTCTAAATCACACCTTGGTCCATTTGTATGCCGCATTGTATTCAAATGTTGGCATTAAAATGTGGGCACAGTATGACCAACGATTTCACTGCTTATCATGCGCTGCATGCGGCTTATTCACAATTAGTACGAATGGAAATTATTAGAATATCACAGTATATACCTCGGTGTGCGCTTAACGCTTGAATGGTTGAAGCTAAATGGTTTGCTCTATCGAACAGAAAAACTGCTACAGGAGACTCAGGCTGGATCACTGTGGGAAAATAACAGGGTTGTCCAGCCACAGTATCAGCAGGAAATAAGAATAAACGGCAGCATGTATGTTTAAGGCTTAATATAGCTTAATAGGATCATAGTTAGTTTAACAAGTAAAACCAACTGTCAAACACTCTGTATGTTTGAATGCCCGTTTCTCCATTGATTCCAGATGTTGTTTCTGTTTCCACAATCATTACAGTTTGGACAGGAATGCAACTCACCCAAAAGGGATCAGAATCAGTCAAACAAACTCAGCCCTCAAACTAAACAGTCAACCAGTCAAACCAACCGTGAGCGGTGTCATTTGGAGAGGTAGCAGCAAGTGACGCAAAGACGTCAAGATGACCACCTGAAACGTTGGCCGGGCCATATGGACGGCGCATCTGATGCGGTGGAGGGGCCCGGTGGGGGTGTGTGTGTGTGTGTGTGGGGGGGGGCACCGCCAGCTGATTAAACAGGCGGCTGATGAATGAATGTGGAGCCAGGCTGTTAAATGGCTCTGCTGCCCTGTAATTGCTGCTCCCCCCCCCCCCCGATGGATGCCCAGCATTCTAGCAAACGCCCGACACAAGACACAAACCGCCGTTTACTCTGCAGCACTGACCCGACTCGGGTATTTAACTCGTATTTAACGCGGTAAATAAAAAAAGGCAAAAAAAAAAAAGTTTTGCCCTCGCTTTTGCATCATAGGGCGAGCTTATGCGGAATGGCGTCAACTGAGAGACTCGGAAGAATGCAAAACGGACGCCGACTTGGCTGTCTTGCTGCTGAAATTGTAAGTAGCCTACCCTTGGGTGAACTTCGTTTTTGTAATGTGGTTTGAGAGTCTGTTGAACAATGTGTTTTGCTCGACCGTTTTATTGTGAGCCCTGTATGTGTTTAGCTTGGTTGCTTCATGGCTAGCTTGCTAGCTAGTGAGGGTTTATCCTAGCAGTGACTTGCAAGTTGCTACCACACATGTTTGTTTGCGGTCCGAATCCAGGTTCTCGTTGTGTATTACTATTTATTTATCGAAGTGGGGGGTGGGGGGCGTTGTCAATGAGTTTTTACGACAGTGTTGTAGGCCTATTCCGAAGCTGCAGGGGGAGCTCTATAGTGAGAAATGCGAGCCCAATTCCGGCGAAAACCCAGAAACAGCGGAGGAATAACCGAGTTGCATAGCGCACCTTTAAGCAGAGGATAATTTAATTCCTGCAGGACGACCGCGTGGATATCTCAAACCAATGTTCCTGGCTACTTCCTCCATTTCCCTGGATGCACTTCTCCTCAACCCTTCCCCTAATGAACTCAAACTGATCCCCGACTAAAGGTTTCACGACGTTCCCTGCTTGACTGCTCCCATTATCCTATTGTTCAGACGGTGGTCCCTGTGATATATGTGTCAGGGCTTTAATAGGCTGAGGGAAGGCAGGGTTTTCCTCTGAGGT
This sequence comes from Merluccius polli, assembly GCA_030340625.1. NCBI lineage: Eukaryota > Metazoa > Chordata > Actinopteri > Gadiformes > Merlucciidae > Merluccius > Merluccius polli. The sequence goes on from JAOPHQ010001216.1 coordinate 54,209, forward strand.
TGCGGTGAATGGGACGGACCCAGGGGAGCGGTGACACCGGGGCTGTGATGGGACTCCCTGCCGGGAGACGAGATGGTGCGGCTTTGTGTGCCAAGTGCCAGGATCCACCAGGACAAAGAGGTGCCGTCTTTATGATCTTCATTACAGAGGACCTCTCCCTCTCTCTCTCTTTTGTCCTGCATTCACTTTTCACCATGAATTTACTTTTGTGACAAAATAAAAATGGTAACTCCTGCGACAGAAAAACGTGCACGTAAGAGGCCAACTTGTTTTGCTTTCGAAGGACCCTCGAGTATCAATGATACTCTCACTGTTAATTAAAAGGCGCTATCCCTTCCTCCCTCTGGGATGAGCTTTCTGTTTTTATGTCCATTTCTCCAGTGATTCCAGATGTCATTTTGAAACTGAAAGACCTCTGTTGATGTGGAAAGGGTCTGGTGATTAGATTTTGGACAAGATGTGACTCGCACAGCTGGGTTTGGTCTCGCAGAGCGAGGAGATAGCCGTCTGCCAAAGTGCCTTGAGTGTGTTGTAGAGGAACCGTTTGTTTGCGCGCACGCTGCAGAGTTTAACCGTTAGATAGTAAACATTAATTGCAGTTTACTGCGCCTATTTGCGATGCGATCCAAATCACCACCTGGGGTGCCAATGAGTGCCAACCTTTCCTTTTGGGGTTAAGGTTGGGGCTTTTGGCGAAGAAAGTCTCACAAGTTGAACTCAAGTCAATGGCTTCATGCAAGAGCAGAGCTTTAAATGGTTTTTATAGCAACAAATATTAGTGTTTACAAGCTCCGATATGAGCCAGGAGTTGTATTTAGACAAGCAAATGGAGTCCATGCCCCAAGTGGTTGTCCAGAGTGTGCTGGAAGTATGCAGTGTTTGGAAGAGTAGTGAGTAGATAAACATTTAGAGATATCATCCTTTACAAGTATTTGGCTGCATATATACTGTGTATTCTGTCTTTTTTTTCATCCCTTGAATATGCAGACGCCTCAATGATATATATGAGAGCAGTTACTTTTTATCTGCACTTTGATAGCACACCAAGCCACAGAGCAGATAATTGTTTTTTGTGCAAAATGTTACAAAGTGAGATATCAGTGAGTCACTAACCTCTCTTGTCCTTATTGTTTTCATTTGTGTTTTTTCTTTTCTTTTCTTGTTTTGGCAGTGAGCAAGATGCAGATTTTTGTGATTTTTGTCATGAGCTTTCAATTTGTCAACTTTATTTAATGAAAACTATATCATATACATCAGACAATTCATTAGCATTACTGATAAATAGCCTTCAGCTAGATAAACAGTAAACAACTTCAGTAAGGAAGACATATCTAAATGTAAGAAGAAGAGTTTCTATTTCCCCAATGATTAATAGATCCATAATGCAAAGGCCTACTAGGTCATTAAGCATGGCAATCTTCAATGAAACAATGAACACATAAAATGATAGTTTTGGCACTGTAAGAATATCTATAAGTTGTAAATACATGTATACCTTTAATGAATACAGTTGAAACATGGCTTACTAGCCTGTGTGTCAGTGGTGAATTGGGCCGGTACTCAGCGGTATGGAGAACCGACACTTCTGATTTTTGTCCACCTGCGTACCGCTACTTATTACTGTGTACCGCTACTTATTACTGTGTACCGCTACTTATTACTGTGTACCGCTACTTATTACTGCGTACCATTACTTATTACTGCGTACCGCTACTTATTACTGCATACCGCTACTTATTGGTGAATCTAGGTTGGCATGCTGCTGTAGTATTTTTTCATGGTGTGGATACCTATAATTATGTGCCTCTGTGTTTAACCCGACTTCTACAGAAGACGAGAGCTACGGAAGCCAAGAGCTAAGCTAATTTGATGTCCTCTGTGTCCCGGCTTTGACTCTCTCCGTATTATTCGCTAACGCTAAGAAAATGTCTATGGAAGCATAGAACACCAAAAGAAAGCGGTCGTCAGCGGTCGAAACCGATTCTGATAACGTTAATACTGGCGATCACATAAATTAAAATCTACTGGAGTGTGTGTGTGTGTGTGTAATTTGCAAATATGCTATGCTGATCAGAGATGGCAGCCTGGGACAAGTAGCAACATTGAGCAAGCAATTAATAATTTAAGGAATACATTGGGAGTCATTTTTTTTAATTAGAAATGTTTGTTGTATTTTGTGTAGAGAGAGAAACATGTCTGGAATAATCATCTTGTAGTACAACTGTACTGGTTGGTCATTTATCTAACGAAACCAGCCATGAACAGCCCTTACACATGAAAGAGTGCAGATACTGTTTTAGAGTGCTGGCACCTTTTTGGTTCCAATTCAAGCACTGGTGTGTGTAATGAAAGGATTAAGCCACAAACCAAAGCAACTAATCCAACAAACAACAAGATAACATTTGCATTTCAAAGCCAGATACATTTTTGTTATACATTCAAGGCCACTATTTGTTTCCCTCCGTCTCGAGTAAACACCAGGTCTTACAGTTGGCAAAATACGTTTTCTGGCGAGGTTTTCGAGGGTGACAAAATGTCTTCTCGCATGTGTCGTCGTCACCACAGGATGTGATGTGTGGAGTCAAACTCTGTCTTCCCCAGCACTCCTTTCATATTTGGTGCAATTTGACGTATAATTCGAACCGTGTGTTTTTGCCCTATTGCCAGATGCGAAGGAGAGATCGGCCAAGAGATTCTCTGCAGATGGCGTCTCCAACTACAGCTCTCTGCTGCTCAGCCAGGAGGATGACATGCTGTACGTCGGCGCCAGGGAAGCTCTGTTTGCCCTCAGCCTCTCTGATATCAGCAAGACCAAGCTGCAGAAGAACGTGAGTAACGATAAAAACCTCTAAGTCTGTGGCGCGATGGGGGCCGTGGTGGCAAGATTGTAATTACTTGGTTGTAATTACTTAATGTGCGCATCGTAACAAAAATCGTAGACACTTATAATCAAGTTATTTAGCTTGGAAACATATTGACTAAGGGCCTTTACATTAGGTACGATTGCTTCGTACTGGGCCTGAGTACGATTGCCCCCCCTCTCCACTCCCTCACCGCTCAGCTTTCACATTAGTAACGTTGTTAAGTACACTTTGGTTTGCGAGCCGCCAATAAATGCAAAGAAGAAGAAGAAGAAGAAGAAGAAGAAGAAGAAGAAGAGTACACTACACAACTTTTGTTGATGTTGTCGCTCCAGTGTTGAAAAGCGCGCCAATCGCAAGATCCCAAGCCAGAATGCAGAATAGCAGTCCACTTCCGTGTTTTGGTACAGTAGCTTTCACACCTGATGCAAACCGTACCCGAGTCCACATAAACCGTACTCAAGACCACTTTTTCAAGTAGACTCGGGTACGGTTTGGTGATCCATGCTCCGGTACAATACACAGTAGTTTTCACACTATTCAAACAAATTGGGGTCAAGTGTACTCTGATCCAGGCCCAGTCCCTGGTGTGAAAACACCCTAAAAGCCAGTTTGCCAGCTGCTTTGGAGAAACATTCATAATTGAATGCTGCTTTTTTCAGATGACATGGGGCACTCCTGTCGGGAAGAGGGAGGAATGCAGCTTTAAGGGGAAGAACCTTGAGGTAAGAGGCTTCAACACATCTGTCTTGACGGTCTTAACGCTATGGTGACAGAGCTGAGCAGAGTAGGATGTGATGTTGACAGAGCTGTCAACCAGCCACAAATGGATTTATCAATGGGATGACTCATTTGGGAGTTGTGCTTGCTTGTTGTCATACCAGCGGCCAGATCCCTCGGAGACAAGTCTCGGTTATCAATTGCATTGTAAAGCACTACCCCTGTACCTTAGTGCCTATATAAAAGCAAGATTACTCAGCAATTATGCAATGCTAGGAGATGTTCTCAACAGGGTTCAGTTTTTCTATTCATAAAGAAGTCTTTTGTGTGTCTTTTGATTGTTATTTTGACCTAAGGCGATTTCAATAGGCAATTATGTTAGGTAAACTGGGCAAAATAACAATGCTTGTTTTTGTAACATATTAATTTCTCATGAACTCCTGTTCTTTCCTACCCAGACCGATTGCTTCAATTACATCAAGATTCTGCTGCGACTGAATAGCACTCATCTCTATGTGTGTGGAACCTACGCCTTCAGTCCCATCTGTGCCTACATAGTAAGCAATGGTTCCCAATCCCAGCACCAGCCCCCAAGATCTGCTTTTCTCTCAATCTGTTTTCAAACATGTATTTTATTCATGTTATTAAGGGAAAACAGCTTATTTTTCTTTTCTCCACTGTGTCAGTGGCTGGGCTCATGTTATTTGCACGTGACTGAGGACATCCTACTAAGGGTAGTGAAGCATTACAGGGCAACAGGAGGTAGGAGGTGGGGAGACAAGCTGTGTGGTGGCACCCTGGGACAGGGAAGCATGGAGACCCATGGAGTCCTTGTGTGGTCTGGTCTACATAATACATACACCAGGGGGTCATTGTAGTCAGTAGCCAAACAGGACAACATTGATTTCAGTAGTGGAGAGAATAGGGAGAGAAAAAGAGTTCTATAAAAGAGTTCTTGGAGTTGGAAAACCATTCAAAGCTAAGCAGTTCTTAGAGTTCCAAAATAGTTCTAAACAGTTCTAAAATAGTTCTAAAATAGTTCTAAAAGGGTTCCAAAAGAGTTCTAAAAGGGTTCTAAAAGGGTTCTAAAAGAGTTCCACAACTTTGACGACACTTCTGAAGCCCACTAGTGGACGGAGGGTCCTGACCTTGGATTCCTGGTAGTTTGTCTAAACTGTTTGGACTGCTGCATGTCACCACGTTGAAAAAGTCCAGGAAAGAGTTGTGTGGCTGTCCTTCCTAATCAGATCCAAATCATCAAATAAGAAAAGAGAGTGCTAAGAATAATACAAATGTACAACCAGTTTTAATGAACATTATACATGTTTTAATTACTATTTTATTGACCATATTATGATTATATATGAAGATAAAAATAATGTGATCTCGTTCACATATTAGACTACTAATTTATGAATGACTCTTGCAGGAACGTGATGATGTAATTATTGAATGTAATCGCTCATTAAAAGAACAAGGCTTCCAGTGAACCAGGGGTCGCTGAGCTTCTGGTCAGTGACCGTAGTTTTAGTGTACTGGGAGCTTAATTGGACTGGGACTGAGGGGGATGTTTTCCTCCCCCCTAGAACACGTCGACGTTCTCCCTGGAGAGAGACGACTCGGGTGAGGTTCTGATGGAGGACGGACGTAGCCGCTGCCCCTTCAACCCAGAATACAAATCCACCGCCATCATAGTGGGTGAGTACTGAGCACCGACCAGCGCCCTCTACCATAGGCGTAGATTTCGGGGGGGGGATGCAGTGGATACATCACCCTTGATATTTTGACACATGCTTTTATCCCCCCCCCCAATAAAATGAGTTTATACATTGATTAAAATGAATGAATTTATCATTGACGTGAATAGGTGCCACATGCACATTTAAAGAGGTGACTTCCCCAAACAAAAGACTCAAAAGAGGACAGAAGAGTAAATCATGCCTATATCTGTTTTGACTCAGCAGGGATAATATTAAATGAGAAATGTTGGTCTACAGGAGAGTAAATATTTCAAAGCAATACCGAATGCCTGAGAGCCTTACTGCATTATAGTCCATTAAATGTTGAATTGTCACCTAGTGCCTGAATTTAGTTTTTTCCTTTACAAAAATAAAGACATTACACATCCAACATAAATTAATGCAGAAAAGGCACAAATTGGCGCATAAAAATTCACCAGAATGGAAAGGAAATTAAGTATTTGATGCTCAAAATATCCTGGGGGAGGACCCCCACACCACCACCTAATGTCCCCCCCCCTCCCCCATGTTCAAACACAACCCACGCCACTGCCCTCTACTGTCACGTTTGAGTAAGGACGCACCAGCGGGTGTCTTGATTTCAGGGAACAGGCCACTGGCTAAGAGAGAAACTGTTTGTTCCTGTCTTAGAAGCGGCTTGGCCAGTGACAACACCAGTAGACGTGATTCATCTGTGTTGGCTGTGCTTTCTGCCTTAGACTCTCTTTTCCGCCTTTAAAATAAGACGGCAAGTACCATAGTGAAGGATTTGCTTCACTGCTGGCCTGCGGGCACTTTTAGACTTGTAGACCATCACCAGACCCCTCACCTTCTGTGAAAACAACCCTGGCATCAGAAGCCATATCCATCAAGCCATATATATACTGTATATATTAATCAAATTATTTCCTAATGAATTTGTCCACAGCGGAGAAACACATTTAAAAGACTTGACTCTTCTTTAAAAACCGACGGACCTCATCTCCTTAGAACTTCCTGGAATTTGGAACGGAATATGATTCGCCGCTCAAAGAAGGATTTGGAAAAGATTTAGAGTCATGATCAATTGAAGAGTAGATCTAGCAACAGGATCTGAAGCTCATCTAGACTTTGCGGTTCGGTTCTGTATTTTGACCAAAGAAATGCATACAGACTGACTGACTCTTCCTTTGTTTTCTCTTCACGTCTCCTCTCAGATGGAGAACTTTACGCAGGTACCGTGAGCAACTTCCAGGGGAACGAGCCAGTCATCTACAAGAGCCTGGGGCACGGCACGGCCTTGAAGACGGAGAACTCTTTAAACTGGCTGCAAGGTGAAACCCGTTTGGCCTTCAGATGGCCAACTGTTTTTATGTTTTACGATATCTTGTCTCTCTCTCGCTCTCGCTCTCTCTCTCTCTCTCTCTCTCACGCTCTCTCCCCGCCGATGGAGAAGATAAGATCGGAATCACGGCGGTCATTAGTGCGCCGCGGTCTCTAATGCATGCAGGGTTGAAGAGCAAAAGACAAGCGCTTTGCTAGATTGCGAGGGCGAGCCGTCATCAGTCACGGTACATCAAAACAGCCCGAGAGGATGGTACTGGTTTAGCCCGGGCCAACTGCGCTCTCCTCACAATTAGGCCCCCTCTTTTGTCTTTTGATGTCGAGGTTACTCAAGCATACTTCTGTCACTGAAGCATCAGAGCGCAATTATACGCAGGATGTCTGCAATAACGCTTCCCCCCCCCCGACTTTCTATTTAGTTTAGTCTATCCTCGTGCAAAACTCACAGTCGTACGTTCTCTTAGTCAGTGCCGGGATTCGGGGGGCCCTTTCCACTCACACAGCTCTTTCTGGAGAACAAAAAAAACACAAAGCAACAAAGACATTTTTCACAGCATTTGTCACGCCATTAAAACAGCTTTTTTTTGTTTTTTTTTGTTTCGCCAGATCCGGTGTTCGTGGGCTCGGCGTACATCGAAGAGAGCCAGCCGGCGGGCAACCCGGTGGGCGACGACGACAAGATTTACTTCTTCTTCAGCGAGGCCGGGAAGGAGTTTGACTTCTTTGACAACACCATTGTGTCGCGGATAGCTCGCGTGTGTAAGGTAAGACCCGGGGAGGCGGCGTCCGTCGGCTCGCGGTCGAGGGATTATTATGTGTGAGCTTCGTGTGTGTGTGTGTGTGGGACTACCACAGCTCTCTGCATACGCCGTATTTTTTTGTCATGTTATGGTTTTTTATGTTATGAGTTCCATTGGCTTTATTTTTTCTGTCTATGTGGGAGTAGATAAAAAACATGTTCGTTTTTTTTTTTCACGGAATCCGCCTCTGCTGCTCGCCATATCTCCCTCCCTCCCTCCCTCCCTCCCTCCCTCCCTCCCTCCCTCCCTCCCTCCCTCCCAGCCTCCTATTCCCTCCCTCTGTCCTCCCTCTCTCCCACCCTTCCTCCTTCCTATCCCCTCCCTCTCTCCCTCCCTCCTATCCCTTCCTTCTCTTCTGCAATGTCATCTCCCCACCTCTCCTTCCATCTCCCTCACAATGTCGGCTGCACTCGTCCATCCCTCCCAGCTCTCTCTCTCTCTCTCTCTCTCTCTCTCTTCTTCTCTCTCACTCTCTCTCTCTCCGATTTTTTCTGCCAGCTCTTTGAGATTTGCAGCCGGTATTAGTATTCAAGGGGGCTTCACACCTCAATATGAAATGCTTTTTCCCCCTCTACTCTACTACAGTATTACTGCCTGCTTTTGTTGCCAGAGAGGAGCCAAGCAAAACTCCAGTGCACACACACACACACACACACACACACACACAAAATTCAAACTCATATCATTTCCAAACTGTGTTGGTTCACTTCCCCCTTCCGTCAACAAACAGTTTATTCTGGTCACTCAACCGCCGATAATCAGAATCAGAAAAAAACTTTCCCCCCCTGACGTCGGATCGATTAAAGCGGCCGTAAAAGGCGGCTTTACGTTGTGTCCCCGCGACCCTGCGTGGCGTATCGACGGGCGCCGCGGTGTTCGTGGAAGCGGTAATGTGGGTAATCGCGCGGGGGACAGCGTGTAATCTCAAGTGACAGCCTAATGACTTGAATCCCTCCGCTCGGCTTTTCACACTCAACGCCACCGCTGCCGTCGCGACACCTTCACCAACCCCGCGAGCAGCCGCTCCTGGAGTCTATATGTGGAAATCATTGACAGAACCCCCCCCCCCCCCCCCCCCTATATCCCAGCCCACCACCCAGTCGATGGCGCCCGTTGCGATGAACTGTGCAGTGGAGAGATGTGAATTGCTTTCACCGCTCTATAGAAATCCTTTATTTCACTGGAATGCTGCTGAGGCCTCCTCCTCCTCCTCCTCCTCCTCCTCCTCCTCCTCCTCCTCCTCCTCCTCCTCCTCCTCCTCCTCCTCCTTCTTCCTCTCCTCCTCCTCCCCAGCTAAGGTCCTTTCAGTAGCCATTCAGAGACTGTGCGGTTGCAGTCGCAGATGGTGGTACATTCTTGATCTAATGAAAGGAAACGACTTCGTTATCATTATTTCAGTAGATGATTTGTTGTTAGGATAGCATTATATAAGACATAATTGTAGTCTTTACTGATTCTAAAAAAGCTATTCTTCTTAAGTTGGTGATTCAGCAAAAGAAATTCACCGGGATCATAAATGCTGCATTGCTGTAATTTCAGGCCAATTTCCACAGGGCTGTTACAGTGTGCTCCTCGCTCTCCTCTCATGCTATTAAGCGCTGGTCAGGGTAGGGATTAGAGAGGAGGTCACGCCCCATTTACACCCGCTGGGAACTTACGGCCGGACATGTTGGCCTACTGTACATTTGGGTTCAGGTTTCTACCGAGGTTTAAAGGCCTCTCCTTTAACAGGTTGAGCATGCTCAGATCGGAAACCGAGTAAAGAAAGAAAACACTTTTAATACATAGAGGGCACATATAAAACAAACAAGGCTCGGTTTAGTCCTCCCCTCCGTTAAATGGTTGTTTTGATCGGGTCTGCCAGGTCGGCTACCTTAAACAACGCCAGTTGTTTTCCATCTCCTCCTGTCTCTCCCTGGGCCGTCCTCCCTGCTCTGCTTTGTTTATTCAGGTGTGTGTGGAGGGGCCCGGGGATAGCAGCAGCAGCTCTTGAGCAAAATGTGGCCTCACTTTTTTTCAGCCGTTTTCTTTTAGGCTATACAGCATATGCTGACGGCACAGCAGAAATATCCGAAGCTGAGGAGTCTGAAATGTAAACATACAGAGCATTACGTTCGCCTATGGTACAGTACAGTACATTAACCTCCTTGGTACATTATCCTACAGTATAGTGCATTATCCTACAGTATAGCGCATTATCCTACAGTATAGTGCATTATCCTACAGTACAGTACATTAGCCTACAGGAAATTAGCCTATAGTACAGTACAGTGCAGTACAGGACAACAGCCTACAGTACAACACATTATCCTACAGTATAGTGCATTATCCTACAGGAAATTAGCCTATAGTACAGTACAGTACAGGACAACAGCCTACAGTACAGCACATTATCCTACAGTACAGCACATTATCCTACAGTATAGTGCATTATCCTACACTATAGTGCATTATCCTACAGTATAGTGCATTATCCTACAGTACAGCGCATTATCCTACAGTATAGTGCATTATCCTACAGTATAGTGCATTATCCTACAGTACAGTACATTAGCCTACAGGACATTAGCCTATAGTACAGTACAGTGCAGTACAGGACAACAGCCTACAGTACAACACATTATCCTACAGTATAGTGCATTATCCTACAGGAAATTAGCCTATAGTACAGTACAGGACAACAGCCTACAGTACAGCACATTATCCTACAGTACAGTGCATTATCCTACAGTATAGTGCATTATCCTACAGTACAGTGCATTATCCTACAGTATAGTGCATTATCCTACACTATAGTGCATTATCCTACAGTATAGTGCATTATCCTACAGTACAGCGCATTATCCTACAGTATAGTGCATTATCCTACAGTACAGTGCATTATCATACAGTACAGTGCATTATCCTACACTATAGTGCATTATCCTACAGTATAGTGCATTATCCTACAGTACAGTACATTAGCCTACAGGAAATGAACCTGTTGGGCTTGTACATCTGATCTACATCTATTGCTATGACCGCCTCCATTCTAGAAAGAATTGGAGCATGGGAATGTTAGTTATTATGTTAGCTGGAAGTAATGTTTTTTCGGTCATTGTTTAGTAATCATTAATTCAATGATTTGCCATTATGGGAAGTAATTGTGTTTGAAACTGCCACAGCGTTTCTCATGCAAGACGTGGCAAAAAAAACGTTTTCGCTAGCCTCGGTTACGGTGTACTTGCGTTGATTTAGGATTTTACAGAACTACAGCTCTCTTGTGTCCACTCAGTATCGCCAAACAAAAAGTCCCATGATGCATTCTGATGTACAAGCCCTGCAGTACAGTAGGCGTACAGTGCAGTACAGTACAGGATAATAGCCTACAGTACAATGCATTATCCTAGAGTGCAGTGCATTAGCCCAGTGCATTAGGACATTAAAATGGGCCGTGCTTTGGAGCAGAGCGACGCGGGGAGGAGCGGCCCTTGAGGTTTCAATGAATTGCGCACGTGTAGCGCGCTAGCACAAGCTACGGTGGCGCATGATAACAATAGCCGGGGACAGCTGAGAGGGCAGGAATGTGGACTCCTTGTTATGCGAAGCGGCCACTGCGCTGCGGCAGCCTGCTAACCGGCTCTCAGGCCTCGCATTGGTCCCATGTGGCTTCACCCCGCGGTGGAACAACACGCCTGCTACCAGGTTAATGCCGTCAGGGAAGTCACAGCGTGGAATAGCTTTACATTCGATTATTTCCCTCGCAGCGTGTGCAGGTTGGCTGATGGTGGGAGTAGCCCTGGGCGTGCAGACCGGTTGGCACTGAGGTGTGTCTATAGGTGAACCCGCCGGACCGTCTCAGGGATGGGCAAGGAGCCTATTGTTGGAAGTCCTTCTTGCTTCCTTCCTCTCTAGCTGGCAGGTTTTCCACCCTTTTCTCGGAGGAGTGCCGTCTGTGTTTGTTTAGAAGATCTATTGTAATGGCTAGTCATGAGAAATAATCACATGATAACAGTCTTTTTTCTGCGATCAATTTGCCGCAGCTTGAAGTGACTTACGGCGGCAATCATTAGATAATTGTTGCTTGTCAGGGGAAGAAAAGCGCTTTTGCATGCTAACGCGTCGTTTAGTTTGGGGGTGAGTCATTATTAAAGTGGTGATCCACTGGCGGAGCGACCGGGGGGGCTGGGGTGGCCTTAGGGCACCGGTCTGCTCACGCAAATCCATGGGAAGTAGTTTGACTGATTCACGTTGATGACATTTCTCGAAAAAGCTCGAATAGAATAGATATATTCATTTATATTTCGAACAAGAGTTGCGGTCATGTTGAATCCCACTCAGCGGTACGCGATATAACCATTAGATCAGGGTTCTTCGTGTTTGGGTGATTAATGTTAAGACATGCTGATGTGTCAGCAAGTCAATAATGTGTAAAATACGTGCTTTGGCAACATCATGAACTGCACCCAAAAGTGAAAAATGAGAAAAGAGGCTCACGTTAAACCCTCCGACCCTCATCATCCATTATTGATGATGTTTAGATATTTAGATTAGATACTATTTAGTGTCTGCCTCTCATGCTGATGGCGTAAATGAAAAAACATCCCACCCAGCTAGCGTTTACAACAGAGATGGCCGCCAGGTGAATAAGGTCCATGGTGCTTCGTGGAGAAGATATTTTACACGTTGTTAGCAGAGAGGTCACAAAGGCCAGTGGTGGGTAACAAGGTGGTGTTGGCGGTGCATGCGTTACGCTGACAACATGAACGTGTGTGTGTGTGTGTTCGGTTATGGGGTCGGCCCGTTCATGCACCCAAGACTAGCCAGACTAGGTTCAGCTAGGTGACACTGGATGAAGCCAATTTACTGACAATACAGCTGACGTTCAATAGAGCTGCCCAGCACTGGTCCAAAGAAAGGAAGCTGTTTTGATAGACCAAGAAAATGGCCCTATATTTTAATTTGATTGTAACCATGATGCTTTAGTAAAGCTGCTAAAAAATTACAAAAGTTTACAACATCCACCACCTCTTAACCTGTCACTCAGCAGCTCTCATTTGACCTCGATGCGCCCTCTAAAGGACAACAAGAGGGAGTGCAGCACTGATTGCAACTGGTATGACAGTGATATGGTCCAACGATTGCATCCTATACTAGTTTTTGTCGTTACTAGTAACAACAAATAGCCATCCATCTATTTTTGTTTTTTATCTATTTTTTTCTGAATTTGCTGTTGCACTTCTCATCACCTGCTTTTTCCCCCCGTTAAATGTTTTCCTTTTTTTCTCTTTTGTTTCACAAAAATGTCGTTTCATGAGGACTGCTGTGAGTGAATCGTGTGTTTTGCGCTCCTCACCGCGTGCTCCTCCTCTCCTGCAGGGTGATAAGGGAGGCGAGCGGGTCCTCCAGAAGAAGTGGACCACCTTCCTCAAGGCCCAGCTCCTGTGCTCCCTGCCCGACGACGGCTTCCCCTTCAACATCATCCAGGACATGTTCGTCCTGAAGCCCATGGGGGACAGCTGGGAGAACACCGTCTTCTACGGCGTCTTCACCTCCCAGTGGTGAGACGACGCCTGGCATCCTCTGCTTATTTCTGTGTACTTATTTAAGAGAGCAGTGCTTCATATGTGTGAAAAAGAAAATGTCTGCCACATCAACATCAACTGTTTCCACAAAATAATCTCCATTGACGTTGGTCCGATTGGGAAAAATGACGTTGATGCAACTTTTCTGCGTTCTTTTTCTTTGGATAAAAGCAACTACAAAATGACTAAAAAGTAGTGCAAACTATAGCCCTACCGTCAAGTGTTCCTGTGTGTATATATATATATATATATATATATATATAGGTGATGTTTCCAGGTATAAAGGAGCATCCGTATATGTGAATAATGTGATACATACTGTGATATATAATGTGGTGTCTCTGGGTATAAAGGTGTACCTGTGAATAATGTGATTATATAATGTGATACATAATGCGGTGTCTCCAGGTATACTGTAAAGGTGAACCTGTATATGTGGACAATGTGATACATAACGTGACGCATAACGCGGTGTCTCCAGGTACAAAGGGGCGTCCGGGAGCTCGGCGGTCTGTGCGTTCACCATGGCCCAGGTGGAGCGGGCGTTCAGCGGACGCTACCGCGAGGTGAACCGGGAGAGCCAGCAGTGGTACACCTATAACCACCCGCTCCCAGAGCCACGTCCCGGGGCGGTAAGCACCGCCCCCCAACGCCCTCTTAAACATCCCCCTTAACCACCCCGATATTTTGATATTCTGATATTTTAAAACAACTGGTTGATTTTAGGATTCGGTTATTTTATACCGACTATTTATTTATTGAATTACCAGAAAACATGCATATATTGTGATGTATATCGTTTTCAAGGTATTAAATTACCTTTATCGGGATGGAGGACTTGGGTCATACCACTACGCGAACACGCCAGTTTAACCGCGTGTTTCCTCTGCTCCTCAGTGTGTGACCGGCCACGCCAGGCAGATGGGGATCCAGTCGTCCCTCCACATGCCCGACAAGGTGCTCAACTTCGTCAAGGACCACTTCCTCATGGACAGCGTGATCCGCAGCCCGCCGCTGCTCCTCAAGCGCAACGTGCGCTACACCCAGATCGCCGTGCACAAGATCCAGGGCATGGAGCGGGCCTACGACGTCCTCTTCATCGGAACAGGTGAGACATAGTCTTCAGCTGAATCATCATCCTCATCCTCATCCTCATCATCATCATCATCATCATCATCATCATCATCACTTTTTCACATTCCTGTGGTATTCTGGTGTTATGTTTTAGGTTCATAAATGCACTGCCACCATTTTCTTCACCATAAACTATAACTTGCGTTATAAGTCCTAAAATGTCACATTAGTAAATATGAGTTGGAAATATTTTAGGAATACTGAGATACAACACATTAAATAAGTACGTATATGTTCATCTCTAAGTAAAATGTCTGCATGTTAGTTTAAATGGTGTACCGCTTACCAGCTTGTTAACGCGGTGTGTGTTGGGTGTGTGATGTGTGTGTGTGCCAGACGACGGCAGGCTTCACAAGGCAATCAACACCAACGACAGGATGCACATCATCGAGGAGATGACCCTGTTCGCCACGCCGCAGCCGGTCCAGCACATAGAGCTGGACCCCCAGAGGGTGAGGCGTTGTCACCTCTTCATCCCATATCTTTTTATATCAAACTATAAATGGAAGGAGTTAGGTCCGATTTTCCAGACAACCGTTCATCCGACCGACTTCACACTCGGTGGGCGTGTCGCTGAGAACCCGTGGAAGTGCAGCGTCGAGTGAGACGTTGTTTGGATGAGCGGTTCTCGAGAAAGATCCAACAATCGGCCCGCTCTGAACAGGCACATAATGGGCACTGCACTGGCGGGTGTACTGCTGAGGACCCGAGGAAGTGCAGTGTCGAGTGTGAGGCGTTTGGATGAGCGGTTCTCGGGAACGCTGCCAGCAGCGATACCGGAGGCCAAGCAATCAGCCCGTTACGAACAGACACATTTTGAAGGGGCACTGCACTAGTGTCTTTACTGCAGCTGTTGCTTTATTAACAGGTGTTTTTTGTAATATTACAGTATTATTTTACAGTAATATTACAATAAAGATTTATTCATTTAATACTTTAATATACTATAATCATCATTCATCAAGTGCCATATTTATTACATTATACATATATTACAGTTGTGTTATACTTGGACTATATCATATCACATTCTATTATACGACATCATGTTGTTTTATATTTTACAATATTATATTAAACTATATATTATATTATATTATATTACATGCAATGTAATGATGAATGACCGAGATCCCCAGTCGTTAATAGTCTTTATTATTATTATTATTATTATTATTATTATTACTATTACTATTATTACTATTATATATTGTTACATGTTGTTCATAGTCTCCTGTGCTCTGGTTCTGCAGGGTCTGCTGTTTGTGTCGTCCTACTCTGGGCTGGTGGAGGTGCCGGTGGCCAACTGCTCTAACTACGCCAGCTGTGGGGAGTGTGTCCTCTCCAGGGACCCTTACTGCGCCTGGACCGGCCGGCTGTGCCGTGACGTCAGGATGGCTCCGCCCGACAGGTGAGCTCACCGGCCGATCGCGGCACACAACCGGCGGACGCGAGCCAATCTCGCGGCACAGAGAGATGGAGGGAGCAGTGAGCAAACACCAATAAGTTCTCATTTCAGTTTAATTTGAAGCTTTGAAGATAAGATTTAAAGGTATTTTCTTTCATTGCAGCGTTTTTTGCTTTCCTTGCTGTTTGTATTCATCATCACGCCACACATTGTGGCTCACAGCAGCGGTAATGACTGATGAGTCATCCTTTTATTGAGTGATGTGTGTGTGAACCTTTCACCCTTGGGCGTACAATATACAACATAGTAGCACACACAACCACACAAACACTCATACGCTCTTTGTACTGTCATCTGCTTCAGTCAGTATCATTGAAACAAACGCGAGGGGCCTGTTCTCTACAAGCTGTCTGTGCTTAGAGGTGTTTGCATAGGGCTTGTACATCAGAATGCATCATGGGATTTTGTTTGTCGGCGATACTCCACCATATTGAGAGGACTCAAAGAGAGTTGTAGTACTGTAAAATTCGAAATCAACGTAAATATATACTGTAACCTAGGCTATTGAAAGCGTTTCTTTTATCACATCACGCATAAGAAACGCTGCGGCAGTTTCCAACACAACATACGTCTTCCCACAGCGACAAATAACATCACAATTAATGACTAAACAATGACCAAAAAAACATTTCTACTAACATAGTAACTAACATTCCCATGCTCCTATGAATCCAAAAAGGAGGCGGTCATGGCGATGATGCGTGACGTCGCGATTTCTGTGGCGTATGTCATATGTTCTGGTTATTACCGCTGCTGTTCAGTTGACCCTCCTTCTTCCCCCCCCCCAGCCACTGGCAGCAGGACGTGGAGGAGGCGGACACGTCGGCCATCTGCAACAAGACTCACACGCCCCGATCCGCCTTCAAACCCCCAGCCTCCCGTGAGTTCACCACCGTTAGTGCAGAGCGATTTATTCCTGAAATGAATTACGTTTTTTTCAATATTGATTTCTATTCTTTTTTTCTTCTACCAAATTGCAACTGACCACTGACAAACAATAACAACATTTAGCGTATCTCAGTGACTTTGGTGGGAATTAGTATTCATTATATAAAAAGAATGAAGGATAAAACAATGATCATTATTCATTACCGGCCATTATAGCGGAGGAAGGGGGTTGGGCCCCTGGGAGCCAACCATCTCGTCATCAGGAGCTCAAGCACAGTGCGTTAGTGCATCTTCACAAAGCCATTCCCCCACTGCTATTGGTCACATCCCCACTTGACACAACGCTGCAAATATATTACATAGCTTAACACTCCTGATCGTACTTTAACTAACATATTTAATTGATGTTGATATTTAGTACATTTTAATGATACTTTATAAATTGCGTATCCATTTGATCCACAATGAATTATGTCCAGGGGTCTCCGCCTGCCAGCTCATTATATTTAATTGAAGTATATTTGAATTCTATCACATTTGTATTGCGTATTAATTCGATAACTATGCATTACCTCCAGGGGGGTCCGCCTGCCAGCTGGTCACCATCCCCATGAACACGTTCAGAGTGCTGCCCTGCAAGCTGCGCTCCAACCTGGCGACCCGCCGGTGGCGCTACAGCGCCGGCGCCCGGGAGTTCCTGTACGCCACGCCCGAGGGCCACCTGGTGGTGGTGGCGCAGCCCGACCGGACGGAGACCTACGAGTGTTGGTCCGAGGAGGAGGGCTTCCGGCAGCTGCTGGCCAGCTACTGCGTGAGGGCGGAGCCCCGGCAGGAGAGCACCACTCTGGTCGGCCGCTCGCGCACGCCGCGCCCGTACGCGCCGCGCGCCCCGCGCGCGGAGGAGGAGAGCGTCGTCCTGCCGGGGGAGTCGCGCTCCACGCAGCTCCCCGCCAAGACCTACTGGAACGAGCTGATCGCGGTGTGCGCCCTGCTGGCCCTCTCCCTGCTGGTCTTCTCCCTGTTCGTGGTGTACAGGAACCGCGACCGCATGAAGGCCATGCTGAAGCAGGGCGAGTGCGCCAACATGCCGCAGAAGAAGCCCCGCCTGGCGGGCGGCAAGCCGGCGGAGAGCCTGCCGCTGAACGGCGGCGCCGTGCCCGCGTCCACCTCGGACCACAAGGGCTACCAGACGCTCAACGACAACTACATCTGCAGCACGCCCACCCACGAGTCCTCGCCCGACAACGGCAAGAGCTTCTCGGAGGCGTCGGACCGCCGGCCGCTCAACGCCAAGGAGAGCCACGTCGAGTACTCCCCCACCCGCCCGCGGCCCCGCGTGCGGCTGGGCTCCGAGATCAAAGACTCCATCGTGTGAGGGGCGCGTTTTCGCTTGAGACGCGTCATGACACCGCGCGCGACGCGTGTCCCACTCCATTGTTTTCATACGGGGGGGGAAAAGGGGGAGGGGGAGGGGGAGGGGGGGTGGGTTGGGGGGGAGGGGGGGTTGCATGTGCCCGACCTCGCGACGCGTTGCCTCGCTTTAAAGTCGGAGACGGTTTCAACTTTGACCCGGCGCGCCGCGCGAGATAACGCGCCGGCCGATAGATTTGCGGTACAGTGGGGAAAAAGACGGGGTGTTGTGGGTGATTTTGTGTGTGTGTGTGTGTGTTGCCGTGGGAACGCGGCGCCCGGCCTGGCGACGCGTAACGCCGTCCCGACGCGTCTCAAGTGGAATGCACCTTGAGGGTGCGCTCGGGCGCCAGGAGTCTCGCGCCGTGTCTCCGTCGCGGTGCAGGCAGCAGCCAGCAGGCCTGCGGAGGAGCGGAAAGCCCGACGCCCTCCTGAGTCACATCGCATCTCATTCTTATCTGTGTGTGTGTGTGTGTGTGTGTGTGTGTGTGTGTCATCTTTGTTTCGTGATGGAGGTCCTGCTTGCTTGGAGCAGAGGAGACTGTTGCACAGTGACATGGTTTCTACCTGGATGAATCAGCCATGGCACACACAAAAAAATGCATAAATGCGTACAAAAATATATATCCTAGACATCCTGACCAGGGGCTGACCCACATGGGCCAGAATGGTCCATGCAGATGTTTCCCAGGGGTTGAGATCTGGGAGAAGGTCATTCACTTACACACAATGACGACGCAATGATGACCACTGAAGGTCAGAAGAACATCGGTTCCCCCTTGTTCACCGAAGAACTCAAATCAAAAGAATGACCACTCAGAAAAAAAAAAGACTAGAATTGCCACTGTTGAACCAACGGTTGAGAAGAGTCCAAATCTGCAATAGATACCAGAAATGACTTGATTAGCCATTAAACAAATATGGCGACAAGATATCGGAGAAAAGAGGCTCTGGTCTTCAGCCAAGTATCGATCTAGCCAAGTATTGATCAAAGCAGGCAATATGATTATCGATATGCAAGTTAAAGTTTGACAGAAACCCACTCCTTTCAGGCACAATTGGAAACGCATAGAATTGCTCTCATGGCGGAGAGACGGGCGGCGTGGCGCGATTTTTAACAGATGGGGAGAGGATCCAACCGTCCGAGTCAAGCCAAGAAGAGGAAGCGATCGTCACTCGTCACCAAAATAATCATGCACCACGTGCCAAAAAAAATCTTGATTGTGTAAATCCAAATGCAATAGTGCCATTATCACAAGCCCTCTCCATCATATGCCTTATGTTAGCACTGATCATAGTCACGCGGCGCTGAGACGCACGCGGGTGCCACAGAAACATCTGTGATTATATTAAGATCGACTCAACGGGGACGACTCTCGCGCCCCACTGCTAGTGTCGTATCTAGAATTGACTACTTTTCCCTCTCCTCCCCTGTGGTCGCGGGTGAAGAGGGTCAGCTGGTTGGTTAACTAGTGAGTCAACAAGTTAGTTGGTTAGCTATGTAGGAGGGTACGGCGTGCTACACCAAGACCCAAAGGACATGATGATGAAAAAAATGAAGAATGCCCCTTTAAAAGAAATACTTTGTCTTAGTGTTGAAATTTTCTATTTTTTTTCTTCTTTTTTTTTTTTTTTTAACAAAATCTTTTGGCGTAATAAGCTGCAATGTGTAGCGATGCGGAAGCCCAAGACTTGTTCATACGTACCTTAGACCAGAGTAGTTAGCGCCTCAAAAACGTGGCAGACACGTCCAGCAGCCGCCCCGGCGCTGAGTGGCCATGGTGGTGAAAGTGGAAGCACAAAGTGACCAGTGGGTGTCATAAACGTTCAGGTTGTTTGCACATTTCAATAAATATGAAAATATGAAAACAAGAACGGTCAGCAAGGCAGGTAAGCATTCGACATGACATGACTACTGAGAGAAGGAAAAGCAAAGTGTTGATGACTGATGAAGAGAATAAGGTTCTGTTTTTTTTATTCAAGAAAATAAATGATAATAATATGACAGGGACCATTGCCACCGTTGAAAAATAATATTCCAATCCATCGATGAGACTTGTTGTTGTTTAGACTTCAACTTTTTATTTTTCCAAAGATATAGGAGATCGTGTTTCAAGTGTTGTGTAATTCTAGAGTCGACACGTTTCTAAGGTCAGTGTGTATGGCTTGGCTGTGTTCATGTTGTGGAATGTATCTCCCATTCACTGTATTAGTCCAGTAAGCCCACAGTATGAACATTTTAAACAATCAGCGTGTGTTCAGGTCACACCCTCGAAGATATGACAACAAGCTATATGTCTGCTACAAGTTCGACAAAGTAATTGCACAACAAGCATACTGCGTCGTCGGTCACAGTGTTCGTTTTTTCATTTTTTTTTTTCTTAATTTGTTTTGTTTGTGTATATAACTGTAGTTAATATTGTGTGTTTTCAAGGGACCTTGTGCAAGATGTATTATAGAGGTAGTTCTTAAATCTAGGACGTGCACACTGCTGATTTCTTTTATAGTGCTTCATTGCCTAAACACCAACATCAATACCCTCTCAACATTTTACTTCAAGCTTGTCACAGTGGCAGTGAGATGTGATGTATCAGATCATGATTTGATATAGTTGACCCAACGTTGATCTAATAACTCTTATTAGTCCTTCTGCCCACCTGGATGTCATATTAGGACGTTTTTTAGATAGCACAATATCACAATATAAAAGTTGACCATTTATGGCTCTGATACAGTGGTTGATTCAGACCATTTGTCCAAATATAGGCAAACATATGAATACAAAATATTATATAAAATAATACAAAACTAAATCGTAATTCAGATCTTAAATCATTTTTTGACCTTGAAAATCCTGAATGACAAACTCACACACTCCCCCGCCACATCATAACATGGGTCCACACCATGTGCATTATAAGAACCACAAGGTCTACACACACACGCACACACACACACATACACACACACACACACACACGTAGACCGCTCTCTGACGTAACCCGCGACCGGCGGCAGAAACCGCTTCAGCTCCTTATCATCCTTATCTGTTCATCACATGAAGAATGTCTTGTATTTAAAAAGATTCAAGATTCAATATATTACTAGTCGCATCTGGCCTCGTATTGAAATTTGATGATAAAATATAACTATTGTTTGTTTTTACATATGTGCATATTTATTTGCGGACACATGCTTTTATTCAAAGAAGCAGAGAGTAACGATATACTATGACAGATCGGAGAATATTTCCAGTACAAAGTTAAGCTTTTGAGTGGCTGCAAGGTAACACACTTTACTGTACTGTACGTGAATGTAACCAACTCGACTATACGACACATTTCAACAGTCAGTATTCAAGAATGTGATATATCACACTCCCCACCCACAGACAAAGTATCTAGGCATTACTTAGCTTCATGTTTTGTCAGAGATTTTGTAAAAGTCTCGAGACACGACACACTAGAAATAACCCATCACTCGGTTTGTGCTGCTGATGTATTTTCATCCCCCACACACACGGCTCTGCATACACGCGGTGAGACGCCAGCTCAGCAGTTTCTTTCTCCGCATAGTGACCCTACTGAACCCAATAAGCTTAGTTGACTGAAGAACTATTAGAATAACGTGGTCGTGTAAGTCTGCATGAAAAACTCTGTGTGTGTGCGTGTGTAGGTGTGTGTGAGGGTGTATGCGTGTGTGTGTGTGTGTGCTTGTACGTGTGCTTGTGCGTGTGCGCGTGTTTACTTTTTCTTTTTTTTATCGAATCAGTTGTGTACAAAAACATGTTGTAAGCTGTATTTTTTGTATCATACATTGATATTGTGACTGTTGTTTTTATTATATTGTACATAAAAGGCACTTTATTTTAATTTTTTTAAATAAACGAATAAAACGATTGAAAAAAAGCACGTGTAGTTCTGTTTTCTTCTTGGCTTTTCAACACTTAGGCTACTTCCTCTTCAACTGTTTCAAGTGTTATTTGATAGCAGAAGTGAGAAGTCACAAGTTTTTTCTTAATTTCAATACCAAATAAGGCTAAATATTTGCAGCAATAACAAAGTATTGTGACCCATAGCCTAGTTATGCCTCACAATACTAATTACCAGGGGCGAGGCTAAAACTTGGGTAAGAAATATTATTCTAAAAATGGTGTTTGTCTTTGACAGGGTTAAATAATGTCCAAAACATACTCCGTAGTTTGTGGTTTAAAATGTATATGTTAAGGACGAAAATGAAAACATCCCCGCTTAGCAAATGGTATGATCCTCTTCTCACCCCTCCTTCTCCTCTGCACCGCTGACCGTCCAGCGCGACTCACGCAGAGTGAGATCTGTTTAGTTGTAGTGTTGTGAATCAACTGTTGCTCCAAAGCTGTGTCTCACACTTCTTTCCTTTTACCGAGAGTTGCTCCGATTCCGATACCATATCGGTGAGTGCTGGAGTCCAGGCACCGTTTACCAGTTAGCTCTGTTAGCCCGGTTAGCTCCGTTAGCGCCATTAGCGCGGCTACAGTCGAACTGGAGTCCATTTATTAAGCAGAAACAGCAGCGCCACAAGTAGCCTACCTGTGTAGTGCGTACGTGTGCCTCTGTTGTTAAAGTTTATCGTTACTTTGAGACTCATTTTAACAATCGGGAGTCATGTCAACATGACGTCAGTTACGTAAATAACTTACGTAATTTGCGTAAGTTACGTTATTTACGCTAATTACGTAAATAACTTACGTAATTTGCGTAAGTTACGTAATTTACGTAAGTTACGCACATTGCGTAACTTACGCAAATTACGTAGGCCTAGGCCTAAGTTATTTGCGTAAATTACGTAACTTACGTAAATAACCTACGTAATTTGCGTAAGTTACGTAAATTGTGTAAATAACTTACGCAAATTACGTAAGTTATTTACACAATTAACGTAATTTACGTAAATTGCGTAACTTACGTAATTTACGTAACTTACGTAAGTTATTTACGCAAATTACGTAAGTTACGTAATTTACGCAAATTACGTAAGTTACGTAATTTACGCAAATTACGTAAATAACTTACGTAATTTGCGTAAGTTACGTTATTTACGTAATTTACCTAAATTGTGTAAATAACTTACGTAATTTGCGTAAGTTACGTAATTTACGTAAATAACGTAACTTACGCAAATGACGTAAGTTATTTACGTAATTTACGTAAGTTACGTAAATTGGGTAAATTACGTAAATAACTTACATAATTTGCGTAAGTTACGTTATTTACGTAAATTACGTAACTTACGCAAATTACATAAGTTATTTACACAATTTACGTAATTTACGTAAATTACATAAATAACGTAACAACGTAAATAACGTTAATAACGTTAACAACGGTAACAACGTTAATAATGTTAATAACGTTAACAATATCAAAAACCTTTCTCAATCAATATATTCTCATGAAATATAACATGAAGCCCTGCCAGTGGTGCGGCGTTTGGACCAGAGTGAAAACAAACGAAACGACACATCACTGTATACCACCAGTAGGCTATGTGTGAAAACACTCACTGTGGCTTTTTAAATTAATTGTTATTTATTCATAGATTTATAGGCCTATCTGTTATTTTTCAGTTGTCTGACTATCAAACCAGACAATAAAATAAAGTTAAATGTTTTTCTTGTGCTGTATTCATTCATGTTTTACAGAGGATTTAACCTGAACCAGGCTTTGCAACAATAATAATCACATCACATTCATGGGGGCATAGTATATACTAACTCCTAGCGTTACTCTGTGTGTGTGTGTGTGTGTGTGTGTGTGTGTGTGTGTGTGTGTGTGTGTGTGTGTGTGAATGATAAAGTTATTTTTCAATAGACATATTTTTTGTTTTTGTGTGAAAAAAGGGTGGGTGGTGGCAGTGGGGCTCATTGGGTGCTCAGCACCCCTAAAGCTCTGACCCTAGAATCGCCCCTGCTAATTACTGTCTGTCATGACGTAACTGAGCCAAGGTCGATGAGAGCTCACGAAGGTCGTAGATAGACAGACTTCAACTAACAACCAAAGGTGAAATAGTGAGTCACACATTGGGAGGGGGGACCTATCAGGTGAGGACTGGGGTCTGTTGGGGTCTTCCAATTACATAAACCCTATATTAACTTTGATCCAACCATGGGAACGAACCGGCTGACAAATGTCACTTCATCTGCAAAGTCAGATCGCTGGATGTTACGCTGAAATATTGGGGGGGGCAAATTAGCTCTCTTTGAAATTCCCCCTGAGAATTTTGTCCCTGGACCAAACAGTAAACTGTAAACAAAATGTTAGGGTCACTCGGCTCCGTGTGTGTGTGTGTGTGTGTGTGTGTGTGTGTGTGTGTGTGTGTGTGTGTGTGTGTGTGTGTGTGTGCGTGCGTGTCTAAAAGGCCACAAATGACAATAAATCGTCTTGTCATTTGTTTGCATCCTAAAACTAAGAAAATGTTTAATGGAACCACTTTCCACTTTTCCGTTCTAAAGAGGTGACATTGACAAAGTGGGTAAAAGGACTATTTATATTACAGGGAGTTGAGGAGGTTGCACTCCAGGGCCCTGTCCCATGCTGCACAAGATGGATCCTGTTCTCCCTGTGAGTGGTTTAGAAAGCACCCCTAGTAAGTGCACGCAATGGCTGCTCTCTGTGCTCAGACAGGCAGGTGTGTGTGTGTGTGTGTGTGTGTGTGTGTGTGTGTGTCCATCGTGACAGAAAGTCGCAATGGACTGTGTGAAAGTACTCACCTAGCGGCAATATTGGTAGCTGGTCGGGGAAACCTTGTTGAGTCTGTAGGGTAACCATGACAACTCAATGGAAATGCATTGTAAACACTACCTGGGGGGGG